>ONZH01014118.1:0-54109 GCA_900303285.1 Rhinella marina | reverse complement strand
GTTAAAAAGAGATTGCCAATGTACTATAATATTATGTGATGTATGTCACCTTTTTCTTAAATATTTTTGGTGTAACTCAAGTTTCTACTTCTTTCACTACCTTGATTTTAAAATTATTGTGATATGTCGGCTTCACTAACCACTTGGAGAACATAATGTGTACACAGTCTAGTTATCATAACATGTTGGGTGACATGATCCTAGTGCTTGAGAATATTTCACTTATGTGAATTATGGCTTTGTACTTACTAGACACCCATACGGCGTGGTCTTCCCAGGGTCCTGGGGAAAACTCAGCCTCCCTGACGGTTGGAGCTACAAAAGATAAAGCATAAATTTAGATTCTATTTCGCCCACACCAGACACATTAGATGCAGCATGAGCACGTCTTTGAGTCTGTGTGTAGGAGGACGAAGCACTAACTATGAAGGGGCATATATCTAAGGGTACTTTCATTCGAGAGATCCGGTGGGCTGCTATGGCCGGGAACAGCCCAACGGATCTCTCCAGATCCAGCATTTGCCTGACACTAAAAGGAGAACGGCCAACCCCATCAACAATAATGGGTGACGGTGCTGAGCCGGCCGCTATGCAGCAAGAACGCCGGGAATTTACAGGGCATATACCCGCGGATCAGCCTGCCGGATCACCACCACATATGTGAAAGTAGCCTAAGGCAAATTACTGTGAATGGGCACGTATCTGAGAATATCTTCACTTGTTTGAGTGGAGTTAGAGGCGTGGCCTAGCATGAAAGAAAATTTCTGCAGCGCACCACGCACGCCCACGTTGTCCTTCTATACGGTTTTCATTATTGGCACTGGTATCAGGGTTGCCAACCAAAATTTTTTTTTTTCTGGACAACTTTGGACAACTTATCCCAACATTTTTAAAGGAAAAATTTGAAAACCATAATGAAGGATAAATATAAAGTAATAAAGGTCTATAGCTCAATATACTGATCAGAACATATTACCACCATTTACTGTGAGCTGTAAAATGATGATAATTACCACCAAAATAATCTAGTATCACCAGCCTCTAAAAAATCACGGACCCCTATATTTTTTTCACGGACATAGGAAAAAAGTTGCCTATTTTTACGGACTGTCCAGAAATTTGTGGACAGTTGGCAACCCTGACTGGTATATATACAATACAGTACACTAATTTATTAACATGATTTTACTTTTTAAATATTTTGTTACTTACCCCTTCTTATCTCCTCCCGTATCTCCTTTAGCCACTCTGGGGTTTTTATTCTTAGATCCGACCATCAGCGTTGGATCTGGCCGGGGGTCCGCACAGTCCTACACCTATGTAGGAGGCCTCGGATCACCACCTCTATGACCTCCTTTTTGTGGACATGTTGATGGCGGTGTGGGCCATCATAGTTCTCCCTGTCCATGACACGGACCATGTATTTGAGCTCCTCTGAGCTAAAAGCAGCTGCTCTTCTTGCCATCGCTATGCCTCTACGTCGTGCGTGCGTACGTAAGTACGTGCGAATAGTACGCTAAAGATTTGTACGCTACGCTACGCTACGCGTACTTTTAACAACGCTACACTGTATGTTCGTTACTGGAGTAGGAATGTTCGCAGACGCAGTGTATTTGTACGCTAATGCGTACATATTCAGTTAAGTAGCGTACCTTTGACAACGCTACACTGTATGTTCGTTACTTTATTATGAATGTTCGCATTAGCGTACGCATTAGTTTAAATTCTCAAATATGCGTATATTTTGCGTCACCGTTGTTGAAGTCACTTAGATTTTTTCTCCTTTTTTCATTGTAATAGCAACTGCAAGTAAACAAAACTATACCCTACCAGA
The DNA here is from genome assembly GCA_900303285.1 of Rhinella marina. Taxonomy (NCBI): domain Eukaryota; kingdom Metazoa; phylum Chordata; class Amphibia; order Anura; family Bufonidae; genus Rhinella; species Rhinella marina. The sequence continues at coordinate 52,275 of ONZH01014118.1, read as the reverse complement.
CTCCCATTATTGTTGCAGCAATTATTCAGCCGTTAAAGCAAGGTTCGTTTTAGGTTCGGTTCGTATGAATCCGAATCCGAACTTCAAAAAATTTCGCAGAACCGAACCGAACTTTTCAAAAGTTCGCTCATCCCTAATACTTAGTTTGCATGGCCCAGGAACTGCCTTTATGCCCTCACCTGTCCTGAACCTGCCTCTTGCTTTTGCTCCTCCGTCTGTTAGCCAATTAATGGTAGCCGCCAGCTCTGCTCTACTAAATAGCGACAATGACCTTTTTGAGGGCAATCAGCAATTACACGCCAGTACAGACTTCAAGGAGAGGTCCACTGCGGACTGCTTTAGGTGTGCAACTATCGATGATGACAGTATGACAGTCAAGTGGGAGCACATGTTGCGAGAGGTCAAAGGCGTGAATATGAAGCAGAATTTGATACAAAGTTTAGCAAAAACTTTGAATCGAATTGCCACAATCCTGAATTTCCTTGTGCTTCTTGGTAACAAAACGATTTTTCCTAAAATGGTGGCTGAAAATAAAAAAAAAAAATATACTCACCTCATCCACTTGTTCACGGAGAGGCCAACTGCTTTGTATTGATTGAAGAACATCTGCCAAAGGACCTGTAAGTGAGAAGACGTCACCTGTGAACGCCTGTGCCGGTACTCAGAATGCATGCCATAGGCGACAATAGAGATAGTATCACAGGTGTTTATTTTTTTTATTATTATTTTTTTAATGTATGCATATTCTAATGCAGGTAGTACTGGGGAAACAACAGGTGTGGGTGAGAGCATTCTCTTATATTGCGGAGGAGAAATTATCTCCTTATATTATAAAAATGAGTTTCTGTCTGTCTGTTCTTTATGCACGACCAAACTACTGGACCGATCTTCACCAAATTCGCCACACAGGTACATCAGGTAACATAGTAACATAGTAACATAGTAACATAGTTTGTAAGGCCGAAAAAAGACATCTGTCCATCCAGTTCAGCCTGTTTTCCTACAAGTTGATCCAGGGGAAGGCAAAAAACCCTGTGAGGTAGAAGCCAATTTTCCTCACTTTAGGGGGAAAAATTCCTTCCCGACTCCAGTTAGGCAATCAGAATAACTCCCTGGATCAACGACCCCTCTCTAGTAACTATAACCTGTAATATTATTACCCTCCAGAAATACATCCAGGCCCTTCTTGAACTCTCTTAGTGAACTTACCATCACCACCTCCTCAGGCAGAGAGTTCCATAGTCTCACTGCTCTTACCGTAAAGAATCCTCTTCTATGTTTATGTACAAACCTTCTTTCCTCCAGACGCAGAGGATGTCCCCTCGTCATGGTCACTGTCCTCGGGATAAATAGATGATGGGAGAGATCTCTGTACTGACCTCTGATATATTTATACATAGTTATTAGATCTCCCCTCAGTCGTCTTTTTTCTAAAGTGAATAACCCTAATTTTGATAATCTTTCTGGGTACTGTAGTGCACCCATTCCAGTTATTACTTTAGTTGCCCTCCTCTGAACCCTCTCCAGCTCTGCTATGTCTGCCTTGTTCACAGGAGCCCAGAACTGTACACAGTACTCCATATGTGGTCTGACTAGTGATTTGTAAAGTGGCAGGACTATGTTCTCATCACGGGAATCTATGCCTCTTTTGATGCAACCCATTATCTTATTGGCCTTGGCAGCAGCTGTCTGACACTGGTTTATGCAGCTTAGTTTGCTGTTCACTAAAATTCCTAGGTCCTTTTCCATGTCAGAGTTACCCAATGCTTTACCATTTACTATGTACTGGTGACTTGCATTATTCCTTCCCATATGCATAACCTTACATTTGTCAGTGTTAAACCTCATCTGCCACTTTTCTGCCCAAGCCTCCAGTCTATCCAGATCCTGCTGTAGCAGTGCACTGTCCTCTTCTGTGTTAATTACTTTACACAGTTTAGTGTCATCTGCAAAAATTGATATTTTACTGTGCAAGCTTTCTACAAGATCATTAATAAATATATTGAAGAGAATAGGACCCAATACAGACCCCTGTGGTACCCCACTAGTGACAGTGACCCAATCTGAGTATGTACCGTTAATAACCACCCTCTGTTTTCTATCACTAAGCCAGTTACTTACCCACATACAGACATTTTCTCCCAGGCCAAGCATTCTCATTTTGTATACTAACCTTTTATGTGGTACAGTGTCAAACGCTTTGGAGAAGTCCAAATATACGACATCCATTGAGTCGCCGCGGTCAAGTCTAGAACTTACCTCCTCATAGAAACTGATTAAATTGGTTTGACATGACCGATCCCTCATGAAGCCATGCTGATATGGAGTTATTTGCTTATTTTCATTGAGGTACTCCAAGATAGCATCTCTCAGAAAACCTTCAAACAGTTTACCCACAACAGACGTTAAACTTACCGGCCTATAGTTTCCAGGCTCTGTTTTTGGACCCTTTTTGAATATTGGCACCACATTTGCTATGCGCCAATCCTGTGGAACACTCCCCATCAGTATAGAGTCCTTAAATATCAGAAATAAGGGTCTGTCGATTACATTACTTAATTCTCTTAGGATACGGGGATGTATGCCATCCGGTCCTGGTGATTTGTCTATTTTAATATTTTTAAGACGTTGCTGCACCTCTTCCTGGGTCAGAGAGGACACTTTTAAAGGGGAATTTACTTTTATACTCTGCATTTCATCTGACATTTTATTTTCCTCAGTGAATACAGTGGAGAAAAAGTTATTTAGCAGCTTCGCTTTCTCCTCATCGCTCTCTGCTACTCCCCCCTCATTACTCTGTAAGGGGCCCACACCTTCAGGTTTATACTTTTTAGTATTTATATAATTGAAGAACATTTTAGGGTTAGTTTTACTCTCTTTGGCGATTAATCTCTCGGTCTCTAGTTTGGCTGTTTTTATGTGTCTTTTACATATTCTATTTTTTTCCTTATAGTTTTTCAATGCTTCCTCGCTCCCCTCCTGTTTTAGTGATTTAAATGCTTTCTTTTTGTCATTTATTGCTTTCTTTACAGTTCTATTTATCCACATTGTTTTTTTCTTGTTTCTTATTATTTTTTTCCTATATGGTATGTACCTCTCACAATTAGATATTAGGATGCTTTTAAAAATATCCCATTTTGTGGCTGTACTTTTATTTTTGAGGACTTTGTCCCAGTTAGTTAGGCCTATGGCCTCTCTTAGTTGGCTAAGTTTTGCTTTTTTGAAGTTTGGTATTTTTGTTCCTCCCTGAAGAAACGCTCTTTTGAATGACAATTGGAAGGTTATTATATTATGGTCACTGTTTCCCAGGTGTCCCCCAACCTGCACACCTGTTGCTCTGTCAGGTCTATTGGTTAATACTAAGTCCAGTATGGCCGTCCCTCTAGTGGGGTCCTGAACCAGTTGGGAAAGGTAATTGTCTTTGGTTATTTCCAAGAACCTGTTTCCTTTATGAGATGTACAGGTTTCAGTTTCCCAGTCTATATCTGGGTAGTTGAAGTCCCCCATAATAACGACCTCATTATGATTTGCCGCCTCGTCTATTTCATTTAGAAGTAGATTTTCTGTGGTCTCTGATATATTGGGTGGTTTATAATAAACCCCTATTAGTATTTTATTATTGTTTTTGGCTCCATTTATTTCTACCCACAGTGACTCCACATCTTCATGTCCCTCATTTATATCTTCCCGGAGTATGGGCTTTAGGCATGACTTTACATAAAGGCAGACCCCTCCCCCTCTCCGGTTTTGACGATCCTTTCTAAAAAGATTGTAACCCTGTACGTTAACTGCCCAGTCATAGCTATCATCCAGCCATGTCTCAGTTACTCCCACTATGTCATAGTCCTCCTCACACATCACTAATTCCAGTTCACCAGTTTTATTAGCTAGGCTTCTGGCATTAGTGTACAAACAATTAAGAGGTTGGTGTATATTTCTTACCCTACACCTTTCCTTCTGATCTGTTCTAGTTCCTCCTTCCATTCCTCCCCCAGTTCCATTACCTTGCCCCAGGTCTCTATCTGCACTATCTTCCCCTCCTATAATGTAGTTACCCTCCCCCCCAGTCCCTAGTTTAAACACTCCTCCAGCCTTCTAGCCATCTTCTCCCCCAAAACAGCTGCCCCTTCCCCATTGAGGTGCAGCCCATCCCTACGGTAGAGCCTGTAGCCGACAGAGAAGTCGGCCCAGTTCTCCAGGAACCCAAACCCCTCCTTCCTACACCAGTTCTTGAGCCACTTGTTTACCTCCCTAATCTCCCGCTGCCTTTCTTGTGTGGCTCGTGGTACAGGCAGTATTTCGGAAAACACTACCTTGGAGGTCCTTGCCCTAAGCTTATGCCCTAAATCCCTAAAATCATTTTTAAGGACACTCCCCCTACCTCTAACTTTGTCATTGGTACCGATATGGACCATGACTGCTGGATCTTCTCCAGCCCCTCCCAGTAATCTGTCAACCCGATCCACGATGTGCCGAACTCGAGCGCCTGGAAGGCAGCACACCATCCGACGATCCCGGTCTTTGTGACAGATTGCCCTCTCTGTACCCCTAATAATGGAGTCGCCCACTACCAGCACCTGTCTGGCCTGCCCTGCTCTCCTGGCCCCCTGCTTACTGGAGCTGACATTCCCCTGACTGACAGAGGAAGTGTCCGGCTGCAGCAGTGCTCTCCCTGAAGTAACATCCCCCTCATCTGCCAAACTTGCAAACTTGTTGGGGTGTGTCAGATCAGGGCTAGCCTCCCTGGCACTTTTCCCTCTAACCCGCTTTCTAACTGTTACCCAGCTAGCTACCTCACTTTCCTGTGCCTCCTCACTACCACCCTCCCCCACATCTACCCCATAGAGTGCTTTCTCACTGAGCAGCAAACTCTTTTCCAAATTGTCAGTGGTTCTCAGCGTTGAAATTCGCCCGCTTAGATACACGATGTGCGATTCCAAGCGGACAATTTGCTCACATTTTGAACAAATATATGTACCCTTAAACGGCTGTTCCAGGACTGCATACATCAGACAAGATGTGCACTGGACTGCGCTGTCAATGATGGAAGCCATTCTAATGGGGATTACACAAGCAAAAGCGAAAAAATACAATGATATGGACAGACTTACTGTAGTCCCTTTTAAAGTTCCCGAATCTGAAGTCACGCAATCTAAAGTCACACACTTAATTCAACCACACACTTAAAGTCAAACACGCGAACGCTCAAACTCGCGTATTATCTCTGCTTTTATAAGTGGGAAATGCAAACCAGTCTTTTTTTTCCTCTGGATTCAAAGGGTGTCCAGGAAGGTTTTAGACCCGGTCTCAGCTCTCTAGGACGTACCGTTCCTGAGATATTCCCAAAATATGACCTGCATTAGCCAATATTACCCTGGAAGTCTTTCTCTTAAAATCCCAACTGCCATACTCTCCACATACACACAGGTTTCCATAACAACCCAGCCAGGTAATTACATACCTCCCAACTTTGTAAATGAACGTAATGAAATGTAATGAATGAATGTAATATGCACACATTGTGCCCCCCAGTAATAAGTTCTGCCCCTAGTAACATGCCCACATTGTGCCCCCCAATAATATGTTGTGCTCCCCAGTAATATGCCCACCTTGTGCCACTTACAGACAGTTTAAAAAATAAACACCATATACTTACCTTCTTCCTAGAAGCATCTGCAGGAGCACCAGGACTTCGGTTGATCTGGTCTGTGGAGGGGGCGGAGCCAAGGAAGATGGAGGGATGATAAAGCAGACAGCGATGCTGGCTCTCTGCTTCATCATAATATAAGCAACTGTCTCTGAGTCCTATGGACACAGGGACAGCTGCCAGAGACCGGGACATACCTCCCCTGTAGCGGGACAGCGGGAGGTCACTGTGGAGGTCACTGTTAAAGGGACAGGGGCCACTCTTAAAGGGGCAGCTGCTGTGGAGGTCACTGTTAAATGGGCGGGCACTGTGGAGGTCACTGTTAAAGGGGCTTTCACTGTGGATGTTACTGTTAAGGGGGAAGGCTGCTGTGAAGGTCACTATTAAAGGGATGGGCACTGTAAAGGTCATAGTTAAAGGGGCGGGCACTGTGGAAGTCATTTTTAAGGGGGCAGGGGCCACTATTAAAGGGGCAGCTGCTGTGGAGCCCACTGTTAAGGCAGGAGGGTACTGTAAGGTCACTGTTAAGGGAATGGGGTACTGTGGCAGTCACTCTTAATGGGACAAGTGTTGTGGAGGTCGCTCTTAGGGGAGTGGGGTGCTGTGAAACTCACTGTTAAATGGGCGGGCGGGGCACTGTAGGGGGGCAGTGTTAAGGGGTGGGGGATTTGGAGTTCACTGTTAAGGGGGCATGGTACTGTAGAGGTAAATTTTATGGGGGATACTGTCAATATCTTTTAACGACACACACAAACATTAAATGAAATAGATGAAATATACCCATGCGAAGCCGGGTCCTTCTGCTAGTATATATATATATATATATATATATATATATATATATATATATACACTCACCGGCCACTTTATTAGGTACACCTGTCCAACTGCTCGTTAACACTTAATTTCTAATCAGCCAATCACATGGAGGCAACTCAGTGCATTTAGGCATGTAGACATGGTCAAGACAATCTCCTGCAGTTCAAACCGAGCATCAGTATGGGGAAGAAAGGTGATTTGAGTGCCTTTGAACGTGGCATGGTTGTTGGTGCCAGAAGGGCTGGTCTGAGTATTTCAGAAACTGCTGATCTACTGGGATTTTCACGCACAACCATCTCTAGGGTTTACAGAGAATGGTCCGAAAAAGAAAAAACATCCAGTGAGCGGCAGTTCTGTGGGCGGAAATGCCTTGTTGATGCCAGAGGTCAGAGGAGAATGGGCAGACTGGTTCGAGCTGATAGAAAGGCAACAGTGACTCAAATTGCCACCCGTTACAACCAAGGTAGGCAGAAGAGCATCTCTGAACGCACAGTTCGTCGAACTTTGAGGCAGATGGGCTACAGCAGCAGAAGACCACACCGGGTGCCACTCCTTTCAGCTAAGAACAGGAAACTGAGGCTACAATTTGCACAAGCTCATCGAAATTGGACAGTAGAAGATTGGAAAAACGTTGCCTGGTCTGATGAGTCTCGATTTCTGCTGCGACATTCGGATGGTAGGGTCAGAATTTGGCGTCAACAACATGAAAGCATGGATCCATCCTGCCTTGTATCAACGGTTCAAGCTGGTGGTGGTGGTGTCATGGTGTGGGGAATATTTTCTTGGCACTCTTTGGGCCCCTTGGTACCAATTGAGCATCGTTGCAACGCCACAGCCTACCTGAGTATTGTTGCTGACCATGTCCATCCCTTTATGACCACAATGTACCCAACATCTGATGGCTACTTTCAGCAGGATAATGCGCCATGTCATAAAGCTGGAATCATCTCAGACTGGTTTCTTGAACATGACAATGAGTTCACTGTACTCAAATGGCCTCCACAGTCACCAGATCTCAATCCAATAGAGCATCTTTGGGATGTGGTGGAACGGGAGATTCGCATCATGGATGTGCAGCCGACAAATCTGCGGCAACTGTGTGATGCCATCATGTCAATATGGACCAAAATCTCTGAGGAATGCTTCCAGCACCTTGTTGAATCTATGCCACGAAGAATTGAGGCAGTTCTGAAGGCAAAAGGGGGTCCAACCCGTTACTAGCATGGTGTACCTAATAAAGTGGCCGGTGAGTGTATATATATATATTAATAAAACAGGGGGGGCATTACATACTAATAATACAAAGGGGGCTATTATATATTAATAATAAAGAAGGGGCCATTTTATATTGTAATACAAAAGGAGCTATTATATATACTAATAATACAGAGGGGGCCATAATATATATTAATAATACAGATAGGGCATTATATATTATAATAATAATAATAATAATAATAATAATAATAATAATACAGAGGGCGGCCATTATATTGTATATACTAATCATACAGAGGGGGAATTATATTTTCTAATAATACAGAGGAAGCCATTATACAGGGTGGCCCACGAAAAAGAAGCCCACCTCTAATATCTTCAAATAAAACTGTTTAATAGTAAATCTTAGTTGTCCATAGCAACCAATCAGAGCTCAGCTTTCATTTTTTCAGAGCCCTATAGGAACTGAAAGCTGAGCTGTGATAGATTTATTATTAGGCAGTTTGATTTGGAGATATTGGAGACGGGCTACTTTTTCATGGGCCATCCTCTCACTCCTGGCTCCAATACTTCTTCCGAGCTGCACCAGTTCTCTGGAATGCCCTACTCCAAGAAATTAGGTTAAATCACAATATACATAGTTTTAGGCTCTCCCTAAAAACACATCTTTTTAGGATGTCCTATCACATCTCATGATCTAACTCATCTCCATATATAGCCCATTTATCATCATTTCCTGAATCTGATCCTCCACCAAACTGTCCACCTCACCCATGCACCCACAAGAACTTGGTGCTGACCGGCTCATGCAGCTTTATATCTGCTCCCCTATTTTCTCAAGATGGCTGGACCACTGTACATAACAAGCACTTTTACTTTTTGTGTCACCCCTTTCCCTTTGTAAGTTTTTATGAGCAGGGCCCTCATTACTCTTGTTCTAATTATTGACGTGTCTGTTGTTATGTTATGTCTGTTATGGCTGTTTGTACATGAAGCCCTGAATTGTAAAGCACTGCAGAATATGTTGGCGCTATATAAATAAAGATTATTATTATATAATAATAACACAGATGGGGCCATGGGGCCATTATATATATTAATAATGCAGATGGGGCCATTATATATACAAATAATACAGAGGGGGCACTAATAATAAAGAGGAGGCCATTGAATATACTAATACAGAAGGGACAATTATATATACTAATAACACAGAGAGGGAATTATATATTACAATAACACACAGAGGACCATTAAATACCCTAATAATACATATTATTAATACAGAGGAGGCTATTATATACAGTACACTGTATATAATATACACTGGGGCTACTACAGGGGGCATTATAATTACTGGTGACACTATAGGGGGCTGATAAATGCTGATAAAAAGGCAGAGATTTAATGTGTAGGTACTATTGTGGTGTACTAATACTCCTTATGTTTGTAAAAAGTAGTCTCCACATCACAATATGGATAGCTGTGCAGGGGCTTATTGGAGTATGAACCACAGAAAGTGCTAGTGGCAATTCCACAATCCTAAGGGGCACATAGCACCTTGCCTCCCTGGTTGTGTTCACACCATAATTTTCACGTATTGTGGTGTGAAAATGACCAACTAGCTATGGTGCTAATGAACAAAGTTATTATTTGTGCAATAGACAGAGCAACAATGTAGAGAGAGCAGCCGCAACACTGGTGGTGTGATGCGGCGTCCGGCTCTGGTATGGCCGTGGTTCAGCGCACACGACACCAGTCATTTAAAGGTCATGCAACTCCACCCATGATGTGCCTATGCTCGTCAGGTCAGTGGGACCTCGGTGCCATTTGTGCAAACATGCACCAGAATACGTAAAAAGGGACATGAAGGAGGCTTTAAAAAGAAAAATAGAAGCTCCCCACCCACCACAATAGATGTAGGAATTGGAACATCAAATAACATTATTATTAAATGCTTAAGTAGAGTATTAAATAATGTGACAATCAAACACCAGCCCCAATATGAGCTGGATGTATGAAGGACACACGTAGGTATGAGTATGTTAGTGCTGAAAACCCCAGTGAGGGGCATTTCAGGATTGGGGTATCGTACATCAGTTACATGGGCGTAGCTATAGGGCGTGCAGAGGTAGCAGTTACTACCGGGCCCAGGAGCCTGATGGGGCCCAAAGACCCTTGTGCCTCATAAGAAGACACCAGTATTATAGGTATTATAGAAAGTGCATGCAGGTCAAGTTACACCTCTGGCTGGAGGGAAGGGGTTTTGTCAAGAATTTGGCATGAGGAGGGTGCCATTTCAATTTTTGTCATGGAGGCTATGTGCTTCCCCTGCCCCTGACCACAAAGCACTGAGGGAAGGGGGGCCCAAGTTGAACTCTTGCACCAGGGCCCATGAGCCTTTAGCTGCACCCCTGATCAGTGACCAAAGAGGGTTCTATAGCCAAAAGCATCTGGTGCAGGAGGATCTCCTGTGAACTACCCTGATGATGCTGAGGGAAGTGGGGTGTCCAAAGAGCCTCATCAGTATACTGGGGAGGGGAGGGACAGTTGATGCCGGTGCTCTGTTCCATGATAACGACAATCAGGGAACGAGCTGTAATATAACTGTGCAGATAAAGAACACACCTGCAAAAACTGGTGACCTCAGGGAATGGGTACTGTTATGTGACCTCTTGGGTGCCAAAGGCATTAGATAAAGCAGGTGTACCCAATATGGTCATTTAATCCCTGAGGATGTAGTGTTCCCAAACGGAATATGCACTGTGCCTCTTTTTGTAAGACAAACCTGTCGGCCAAAGGGCCTATGATACACATGCAGGTTACAGCCTGCATAACATAACAAGGACTGGCTTGGAGCATCAACAGCAGGAGTGTAGGACAGACCACGAGGTAAGTAGTAAGGTAAGTGCAGAGATGCAATGCTAGGGAGGCTTGTCCCAGTCCCCGCCTGCCATTGGATGCTCCATTCCGTCACCAGATGTTTTCATCCCTGCACAGGGAGAAGCAGCAGAGGCAGTGCGGGAACAAGGAAAGGCACAGGGAGTGGGGATCGAGGTAAGTATAATCAATGTGAGGGGCCCGGCACATGTCCCTATACTGGACTCCATAAAATGACTTCTACAAACGTATGCTTTGCCGTTTCTGTCTAGGTTGAAAAAATGTTCTGAGGACAAATGTCTTACCTAAAATACTGTATACCATGCAGATGGTCCCTATTTATCTACCAACTAAGTTTTTCTCCTATATCAAAAGTATGTCTGTGGGGGGAGGAGGCCCCATATACCGTATAGTAGTGGTGGCGAACCTATGGCACGGGTGCCAGAGGCGGCACTCAGAGCACTCTCAGTGGGCACCCTTCCCCTGAAAAAAGTCTATGGTGTACCAATATGCCGTAAACTTTTCCTGCCTTTCAACAGTGCAGGGCACACTATGAACAGCACGGGTGGTGAGTTGAATGCAGGCAGGCTATTATAGATAAATGATCTAATATATACTATACAGTTCAATGACTGTAGCATTCAGATTAAATTGGCGTGTTAGCACTTTGCAATAAATAAGTGAGTTTTGGGTTGCAGTTTGGGCACTCGGTCTCTAAAAGGTTCGCCATCACTGCCCTATAGCATCATGACCCGGTAACGGGAGGAGGGAGGTCTTGGTCTACCCGACATAGCTATGTATTATCATGCTATTTAATTCAGTAGATGGCCAGAGCTGGTAGAACCAATGAGACAACCTGATGTTGCTTCACTGTGTGCTTACACTGTGGGCCCTATGTTCCAAAGACATCTTTGGCTACCTGATAGGCTTCTTTATATAATGGAGGACTTCAATCCCCTGCTCAGAGGGCTGTGTGCAATATGGTTGACTTGTTATAATAAATTGGACCTGTCTCCATCTCATCTGATGACGGCTAGGTTACTCCCAGATTTTATACAGGTTCCAATGGGTGTCTACTCCAAAGTATGGGCATCTTTTTATCTCATTCAATTAGGAGACTTCCTAGCAAATCAGGAGCACCCTTCCATAGAGGTACTCCCTGACTCCCTTTAGGAATCCCCTTCTTTTTTCTTGACCTCTGCCCATTTCAACACAGTATGTCAGAAAGCACTGAGAAAACACAAATTCTGGAGACCATTTACGGCCTTTGAAAAACTCATCACCACACCAATAATAGAACAGCGGAGGGTGTTTGCTCTGTACTCACTGCTGGGAGGCCAGAGGAGGGACTTCAAGCCACCATATCTGTTGGACTGGGAAAAAGAGCTCAATATGGTGTTAACGGAGCAGGAGACCAGCAGAATCTTGGTGTCATCTCATGGTTTTCTCCATTTGTGCGTCTCCAAGAGAACCACTTTAAACTTTTAAGTGGCATAAGACACTCATGAGAGGCATATCTGCCTCAAAACAGTGCTGGAGATGTGGAGGAGAGTTGGGCTCACTATCTCACATTTGGTGGTTCTGCTCTTTGGTTAAACTATATTGGGATGGAGCACGGGATATGATTAGAAAGCTTTCTACACCAGACTTTCTGCTCACTTAACATATGTTTGTTTTAGCCCGACCTACTAAGCAGTATAATACCTCACAAAAGAACCTTGTGACCCACCTCTAGGAGTGTAACTACCATAGCGGCAGACCATGCAACTGCTATGGGGCCCAGGGCAAGAGGGGGCCCAGTCTTAGTTGGGATCATCCCCTCTTTTACTGGGGGTGAAAACTTGGTAAGGACTCTATCCTCTAAAGGATCAACTTTTAGCAAATAAGATAGTGGAAAAAATGGCCCAAGGATCATTGAAAGGGGTTTAGGCGGAAACCCTTCTGTCCTGTGTGGGGGGGCCTAGTTTGATCCTTGCTATGGAGCCATACTTATTCTATGTACGCCACTGCGCCACCTCATTGCAGCAGCAAATGCCCTTATCCCCTTGCACTGACTAGACACACAGCCCCCTTCCTTACAAGAATGGAGGTCTAAGGTAGCTCAGCTATGTCAGTTTGATGCTCATGACCCTAATCTCTTCACCCCCCCCTCTTCTCCCCCTTATTTCTTTCTTGCTTTTCTGTACATTTGTATAATTGACTCCTTTATTTTTCCTCACCGCATCGTCAACATAATGGGGTGTGGCTATAAATATATGAGGTCTTATTGAGTTGAGAATTGAGTTTATAGAATGGAATATAGCAAACTATTGTTTATATTGTTTATATCATTGAGAGCCAAGCCCATTGTGTGTCTTATATGGTGTTCTCTTTCTTAGTAGTATTATCTATTATTTGTTATATAATAATAAAAATAAAGAATGTTTAAAAAAACAGACATATATTAGTAAATTTCCTATTAAAAAAATGTCTAAATATTTAGCAAAACCTGGTGGACTATGGATAAACTGCACTATAAATTTATTCTTATCACAATGTATTAAACCACCTTTATGTCAAAATGTGCTGCTTAATTAAGTTATATAGAAGTTAAACCACTTAAATGAATTTGGTTATAACATACCTTTCTAAATAGAAGAACCAAAAGTTTTGATTTTGTGTTCTCAAGCCTGACATATCTGATTTATTAATAATATATTAAAATTAACTGTTTTTATTTGGCTGAAATTATTTGCTCATATCTAATCTTATACAGTAACCTTTCTTTTCACTGATAAAGTAATAAAAGTAGTGAAGCTGCACACGCAAATCAGTTTTAGTGGTCATCGGAGTGTACTGTGCAGTAGCTTAAAGCTTTTTCTTTTTTTTTTGTAGTGAAATCCAAAGATTTACTTATTACTATTATGCTAATTTTGTCCATTTAAGGAATAAAATGTTAGAGAATAAAGGGATGGTAATAAAACCAAATAGCATTCCGGAATTAATATAGATTTTAGGACTGGGAATTGACTGCAATAAAAAGTCTTAAAAACAGACTAAATTTGCTACATATAAATTATGTGTAAGTCGGAGCTTTGGTCTGAAACTAAAAGTTTGCTTTTCGATATACCAATACATTATCTAAATGTTTATATTTCTTAAAGAGTTGAAGAATGAGTTAAAGCAGGCATTTACTAGACAATCTGAGTAATGCAAAATATATAACTGAATTTTATTGAAGTGCAAATGAAAGTCTTTGAGAATTGCCCCCTTCACATATTTCATAGAAATTATGCCAAGAAAGAGAAGCTGCAAGAAAGGAAGGTCCTGTATCTCTACAGCTGCCCTGTTACTGTCGAGTCTAGGTTGCAACCACATGAATGGGCTATATAGTAAGTATTTCCAGATGCTGCATGGCTGGTGGAGCAATCCAGTAGCTAAAACTAACTAGGCTTCGGAACAATTAAAATAGTTAAATCATTATTTCAAATACTGGTTATGTACATTGTTTGCTCTGTAAATTTCTAAATTCTATAATCTTTGTAAGTATATCTGTCTGGTAAAAGCTGTATATAGACCCCATAGGGGGAATTTATCAGTAGGAGAATATTTAAAGTCAGTTTTGCTTGAGTCTATGTTGGAGTACTTTGTGCTACATTTATCAAATGTCACAGGTTGTTTGATAAATGTGGCTTGTCCTTAAACCTAACACTTCTGTCTAGAGATGCTCCTCCACTTTTCCTACTCCACCCTCCTCCTGGAGTGAGATTGCAACTATTTTGCGACTTTTTTAAAAAGGAAAAAATAAAAATAAAAAAATAAAAAAAAGATAATGAAAAACTAAAATATTACATTGACGTAAGTATTCATACTCTTACTCAGTACTTAGTTGAAACGCCTTTGACAGCAATTACAGCCTCCAGAATTAGTGGGTATAATGCCACACGGTTTGCACACCAGATTTTGGGATTTTCTGCCATTCTTCTTTGCAGATTCTCTCCAGCTCTGTCAGGTTGGATGGGGACCGCCTGTGGACAGCCATTTTCAGGTCTCTTCAGAGATGTTCGATTGGGTTCAAGTCAGGGTTCTTCTGAGTCACTCAAGGACAATCACAAAGTTGTCACAAAGCCATTTATGTGTTGTCTTGGCTGTGTGCTTAGGGTCATTGTCTTATTGGAAGGTGAACCTTTGGCCTAGTCTGAGGTCCAGAGCACTGTGAATAAGTTTTTAAGTATATCTCTGTACTTTTCTCCATTCAGCTTTCTTTGAACTCTAACCAGTCTCCCTGTTCCAACCTCTGAAAAACTCTCCCACAGAATGCTGCTGCCGCCACCATGATTCACTGTAAGATGGTATTGGGCCAGTGATGAGCAGTGCCTCGTTTCCTCCAGACATGATTTTTAGAATTAAGGTCAAACAGTTCAATCTTGGTTTCATTACACCAGAAAATCTTTTGGCTCACAGTCTAAGAGTCAGTAGGTGTTTTTGCCAACTCCAGGTAGGCTTTCATGTGTCTTTTTGGGAGAGGCTTCTTTTGTGACATACAGCCCAGACTGGTGAAGTGCTGCAGTGATGGTTGACCTTCTGGAAGTTTCTCCCATCTGCGCACAGGATCTTTGGTGCTCTGCAAGAGTGACCATTGGTTCTTGGTCATCTCTCTTACTAAGGCCTTGCTCCCAGATTATTATTTGATGGGGCAGCCAGCTCTATGAGGAGTCCTTGTTGTTAAAAACTTTTTCAAATTAATAATTATGATGGTCACTGTGATCTTAGGGAGTTTGAGTGCAGCAGAAATTTTATGTACCTGCACACAATCATGTCGCTGAGATCTACATGGAGTTCTTTCCTACTCATGGCTTGGTTTTTGCTCTGATATGCATTTTCAGCTGTGAGACCTTATATAGACAGGGTTGTGCCTTTCCAAATCATGTCCATTCAATTAAATTTAGCACAGGTGGACTCCAATCAAGAAACATCTCAAAGATGATTCAGAGTAATGGGAAACTCCCAGAGTCATAGCAAAGGGTCTGAATACTTATGTCCATGCACAATTTTTCATTTTTAATACATTTTCAAAAAATTCGAAAATTCTATTTTCACGTTCTCATTATGGTTGATTAAGTGCAGATTAATAGGGGAAAAAACTTGATTTTTTTTTTTTATTCTAGTCCAAGGCCGCAACATAGCAACATGTCAAAAAGTGAAAGGGTCTGAAGACTTTCCAATTGCATTAGATATAACATATATATATACTGTACTTTTGTGGGAAATATTTAAAATAGTTTGTAATTTATTGTGTGACCTCATGCTTATAAGCCCAGTATCTCATACAGTGGTCGACAATATAGTAAAATAGGATTCTTTATTAGTTGATACCTTTTAATGGCTAGCTGAAAAGAAGATTTTAAATTGCAAGCTTTTGACACTACTCAGGTCTCTTCATCAGGCATGTTATAACACAATATCTGAAGATTCAGACATTTATACACAAAAGTCCATAGGAATGATGAGTTAGATGAGACAAGTCATGTAAAGCAGATCAATATGAGTGGAAGGGGAAACAAACAGTTATAGCAGTAAATTGTTGTAGCAGTTATTGATAAGGTGCATGAAAGTTTTATTATTCTATGACAGAGATCTAGTCCATGAAGTGATGAAGTCAGGAGGTCTGAGGGGCAAATTCTTTAAGAGGTGTAGAAAGACATAATCCATGTGACACACTAATTACTGATCTGAGTGTGAATTTCAAATCTCTGAGGGACACAAGAAGTTTTGAGTACACTGTCATGGCAACCTTTGACATGGCTTTATATCACCAGATATAAGATACAATATTGTGTATGGAGGTATTATTATGACCATGGGGTGACTTATCTCTGGGACCCCACTAATCCTGAGACTGAAGGGGAAGCAGTAGTGGTGTAGCAATCTGTTCCCGTCTTGGTTTTAGTGCTTGTGGCTAACTGGCTGCCTCATTGTTAGCCTTGCTACAGACCTCTGCACAACTGGTGCACCAAACCAGCACTGTCCTTTTTATTCTCAGGCTTGGCCCCAATCATTCATATTCTAGAATATCTGAGCAATTTGTCATTACTTTATAAGATAGAAGTACTCCTTTCCATTAGGGAAAGGACATGAAAAATACAACCTCTTTATTTCAAGAAAGAATGCTTTTTTATGTGAATGAGAAAATCGTATGCCATGCCATTTTCTTTATTTATTTTCTATGCATTATGAGCTTTCATGAAACCTCTGCTCATTTAATTAAAGATCTATTTATGATGTTGTAAAAAAGATTAGTTTCTGAAATGTTCTCCAAATTAAACTTTTTAAAGTTTAATGCTGGCACACAAAAATAATTACAGCTGTAAACCATTAAACACTTATATGGATATTTATAGGAGTGAAAAAGAGGAAATGTACAGCTAAACTCATTAATGTAATGCAAAGCCAGCCTTATAAAAATGTTAATTCTTATGGCTTTACCATAAACAATAATCTTTACCAGGTTAATCATAAACAATAATGTTTACCAGGTTAATGGACAAAAAATAGCATGTGATATATTCAATTTACTAATACAATATTAACATGATTATGATGAGTTATACCCTTATTAATTCTATAGCATTAAGAAGTTATGCTATCGTTGCTTGATGCCTCAGAAAGCCAATAATAATGAAACAATACACCTTGCTTAATCTAGCATTTATTAAATCACATCCTAGTTTAAGATGTTATGCTAGTTAATTTTATAGCAGCACTTCATGAAGGCTCATGGAGTAGGCTGAAACGTTGCATTGTGAGAATAAACGGTCCTTCATTTTTTTTACCATTTTGGAGTGCTGCCTCGCTTCTTGGATTTGCATACTTGGTGCTGCTGTTATCTATCTATCTATCTATCTAAATCTATCTATCTATCTATCTGTAAAATTCCACAGCACCACCAAATGTAAATCAAAAAAGATGTGATTTATTCACCAGACCAGCTGGTCTGGTGAATAAATCACATCTTTTTTGATTTACATTTGGTGGTGCTGTGGAATTTTACATTTATTTAGTAAGGAGTTGACCATCTCCGGAGCCACTGGCACACCTATACGCTATTTCTCATTTTGCGGTGCTGCTTTCATTATTGGTTTTTTTATCTATCTATCTATCTATCTATCTATCTATCTATCTATCTAATCAAATATAGCAGTGGTTGACATTTTGATGAGCAAACCACTTGAGTTCTGTTTAGGTTCACAGAATTTTCGAAAAGATCGAACCAGGATCGATTTGGACCAAACAGACGTTGCTCCTATTGCCCTGAAAATTGGTATAGAACACCCACTTGTCTCCTAGGACTCTGAATGTCTAGCAACACTTGTCATCTCTTTGTTTATTTTTATGATTTTTTTCTTTTTTCCTCCTTCTCCCCAAGTTTTCAAATGCAATGACAGCAATAGTAAATGATGTCTGAGTGACACTGACATACAGAGCTATGGGTAAACGCATGAATCAAAAAATCAAAAAGAGATTGCTGAGGGCTGCTGTACAAAATGTCTGCTGTTTGCTAAGTGCCTGCTGTGTGCAAAGTGCCTTCTTAATAGGTGTTATAAAAATGGCATTGAAAACAGGCGCTAAAAGCAAGAGTTAAAGTTCCTGTAATTATCTTACTTTCCTATTACTCTTTACTGTTGCTGTAACTGGGATAATGATCAGCAGGACTGAAAGTTTTCTTCAGTGCAAACTTTGCAATATTGCATGTACACAGGCCTGGACCAGTAGATCCAAGGTGAATACCACTGTGACAAATGTGAGCAGGTTGCCCATCTGGAAGCTCATATTAGAGACCTTGAAGAGCATAATACAACAGTGAGGGAAATTGACAAGCTTGAAATTAGCATACTGCTCACTGAGCAAGCAGTTAGTGAAATGGAGGTTGGAGTTATATATTTCAGCAAGAACAGGAAAGTAGCTGGGTTAATATAGTCAGGGGGAGTAGAAAGTGGTCACTGTGCTCCCAAGAAAAATTGCCTAGTTGGGCGATGATGCAAAGGTTTCAGTCTTGGAGTTAAACGCCCAGCTTGAAGGACAGCCCAGCTAATAGGCAGGAGGATGGTAATGCAGGTAGGGCTAGACAATACTTAACAATTTTATAGGGGACTGTATAATCAGGAAGACAGATAATCTAATTTGTTACCAAGACCACCTGGACTGAATGTTTTTCTGTCTCCTTGGTTCTAGGATTTGGCATGTGGTGGAACATTAATTACTGCTGGATATGACCCAGCTGGCACCTATGACAGAACACATGGTAGATGGAGGATCTTTAAGAATAATGTTAAAGAGCTAAGTTTCAAACTTAAGGTTTAAACACACTGTGTTATGCAATTAAAATAAATTATTAAATAAGTAAATAAAATAAATAAATAAAAAAGAGTGACTTGGGGACCAAGAATTAAAAAATTATGCCTTTACAGGCTCAGATTGCCTGCCCGTAATGACGTGCACAAGTGTTGATAGCCAGAAAAAAAAGTGGATTGTTGTGAATGAGCCTAAAACTTTTAATTGGGAGCAGCAGCAGTACAATGTGAATATGGAAAGGGTACGTATGGATATAATATCATGCAACTGCAATGGTAGCGGCAGCAAAGGTAGCATAGCATGGAACATACAAGGCAGTAAGTCGGCTGCCTATGGGTAGTAGTGGTAGTAGTGGAAAATGCTTTGCGTTAATATTGATGGTAGTAGGGGATGAGCAGGAAGGAGCAGCAGCAGCAGCTGAGGCAGTGGTGGCAGCAGCAGCCATATGATGTGTTGACAGGCAGGTAGCAGCATGACGGAGGCAGCAGCAACCTTACGGAATATGATGGTTGGCAGGTCACAGCAGTGACATGATGGTGGTGGTGACATGGTGATGGCAGCAGCAACCTTACCGAACATGATGGTAGGCAGGCCACAGCAGTAGCATGATAACAGAAGCAGCAGCCAAACAGAACATAATGGGTGGCAGGTCGCGGAAGTCGCATGTTGGTGGCGGTTAGAGATTAGCGAACTTCTGAAAAATTTTGGCGATTCAACGAAATTCGACAAGAAATTTGATTTGTTCCAAATTAATTTGCTATAAATCAGGTATACCCGTACGTTGCAATGGCTGAGAGAATGTATGGAGCGGGCTGCCGCAGTGAGCTCGATTCATACATTGTGAGTCCTGGCTGTATCATACCCGGCCGCAATGACGGAGAATGGCTATCCTGACCAACCCTGTCATTTAACCCCTCAGATGCTGTGATCAACAGTGATTGTGACATCTGTGAGGTAAGGCAGAGGCATGCGGATTCCTCTGCCTTCCTGTGGGCGCCCCCACAGTGAAATTGCGGGGCACCGATTGGTTACTGATGGCAGCCTGAACACTTTTGAAGCTTCCCATTGCTACCATGGAAAGGTCCCTGCTGCTCTTTGCACGAGACACAGTTCAGCAGGGAGTGCATCAAAATGTTATTCACCCAACCTATTATGGTGAATAGGACAAGCGATCAAAAGATCCCAGGTTCTAGCCCCCTAAGGGGGTTAAAAGTTATCAAAAAAGTTATAAAAAAAATAGTAACTAAAAAAATGAGGTATTGCCTGGAAAATTTCTGAACTATTAAAATATTAATAAAAATTTCCTGTTGATCGCCGTAGTGAAAAAAAAAACATTATCCGCCTTTTTTTGTCCCCCTTTCCCCACTTAAAAATTGAATAACAGTGATCAAAAAGTCCAAAAACAAGCACCCATATAGCTCAGTAGACCGAAATATAAAAAATGGTGATGCAAAGAACAAAAAAATAAATATACAAGTTTCATATTGCCTTATTCATATTGACCAGCAGAGTAAGGGTGTTGTCATTTTAGTTCACAGTGAATCTAACCCCACAAAGATTTTTTTTCCCATTTTTCAATAACAGACATGATAAAATTGAATGGTACCATTAAAATAAGCCCTCATATGGCTATATGAATGGAAAGTTTAAACCAAAAATGGGCCTCGTACTATATGCTCTGAAAACAATACAAATAACTTTCAAAATAGGACAGAATAAATATAGAAATATACACATTAAAATTGTAAATGGCTATGTTCTGTCAAATGAAAAACTACCGAAAGAACAGAAATCACTGTAGACAGGAATCCCTTAAAAAATGAATGATTTCCATGTTCCAAGTGTAACATCGAAAACTATATAAATATATACTATGAACCGGATATTATTTCACTTCAAAAATGTATCAGAGATAAAATCAGGTGCATAAAAAAAGAATGATTTCCATATTCTACTACATACTACTTCCATAACAACAACATGGAAAGGGAAGGACTGTAGTACCAGCAACTTGGCCAGGTGCTAGTTCAACTTCGGCGCCATTGCATGAGTGCACGCATACTATTGTATTTTTACAATCACCTCGGTAATCTATTGCTGTTGAAACAAGTGACAAGGAGAAGGAGGAGCATCGGGAGCAATAGATGACATTGAAGTTCATGGGAAAGAACGACAGCTTCCTTCTGCTGACGTTGATGAGTGGTGGACTGCTGGAAAGGGGGTGTAGGCAGGTGGGAGATGCAGTGGTTGCTGCATGTTAAAGTAAATGAGTGGCATGTTTTTCCCACAACGTGCCTCACCTTCTGTCCACACATCTTGCATACTGCCATGCTAACATCGCTCAGCGACTTGGTGAAAAATTCCCACACTGGCGAGTATGGCATTTTCCCTCTACCACTGCATGATGCCTGTCTGCCGCTGCATTTATGAACCTGTGCACTGCTAGTGTGTTCCTCGCAGGTAGTCTCCTGAGTAGCAGACGGTGTACCTCTCCCACATTTGGCTGCAAATCTCCAACTGCTTCCACCCTGCTTTCTCACGGGCATGCTTTCACCCTGCTGTCTTATGGGCACACTTCCACTCTGGACTGGCCTGTAACTGCTGACTGTCCTCACAGAGCTCATCCTCAATGAAAAATCGAGCAGAGCCTGTGGAATACATTACTTAGCTAGCAGAAGGAACAGCAAAAGCAAGAGGCAGGTTCAGGACAGGTGAAAGAGCACAGAGGCAGTTCTTGGGCCTTGCTAACCTGATCCCTGGCTGTGTGTATCTGTTTTCACTTAAGATGATGTTAAAGAGCAAGTCAACCATTCCAATATAGCTGAATTGCTGGTTAACACATGACTGCAGGATGACAGTGGCAGCTCTGACCTGTTGCTGCGGCTACTATGACCCCCACCTCTGTCTTTCGATGCTACTTGTGCTGGCTACAGCAACATTTTTTCCACTGGAAGTTCTTGTGGAGGGCCCAGGGAACTGTTTGTTGGCCATAGGGTACAGTATCAGTGATGTAACAGATTAACCACGAATGTCATAGCAGTTGAAGAAGATGCACTTGGCAATATATTAGACGCACAGTAAGTCTATGTGTAAAATAACAGATTAACTATGCATTTTGCAGCAGTTCAACAAGATGCACATGACGATATATCAGACTATTTAGACTTTTTAATACTGAGTCTGAGGTACAGTAAGTCTATGTATAAAATAAGAGATTAACTATGAATGCTGCAGCAGTTGAACAAGATGCATGTGGCGATTACACTCAACCTGCAATCTCCCCATGCTCTCCTTACAGTAAAAAAATAACCTCTCTACAATCTCCCCGCACTGTCCCTTCACTCTCCTTATGTAATATTCTTTTTTAAACAGTTTTCAGCAACACTGTCCATAGCGCTTGAGTGCTTGTCACGTCTCTCCCTATGCTCAGCTCACAATGAAATGGCAGAAACCGCACAGGATGAAGCTTTTATAAAGCTTTAACATCACAAGGGACGGCTATCTGCGGATTGACTGGCTGCACAGCATTATGGGTGATCTTGTGTTCCTGGGCTTATTACTTTCACTTTGTAACATGTGCAGCCGCCATTTTAGAAAAAAAAACAGATTAGTTACCACGAAGCGCAAAGAAATTCAGATTTGTGGTGAACCAAATTTTTCCTAAACTTCATATCGAATTCCACTTTAGATGCTTTGATTTGCTGAACAAGTGGTGGTAGCATGATGGAGGCAGCAGAAGTCTTATGGATGATGATGGTCAGCACGCTGTAGCAGTAGCATGATGGTGATGGTGGCATGATGGAGGCAGCAGCAGCTATATAGAACATGATGCTTGGCAAGTTGCAGCAGTGGCATGATGGTGGTGGTGGCATGATAGAGGCTGGCAGGCACCAGTAGTGTCAGGATGGGGCACCGCCAGCAAGGCCAGATCTATTCATTGGCCTCAACCGGAGGAGTGTGAAAATCCTCCAGAATCCAGGAGTGGTAAATTTTGGCAAAAGTGATGTTTTGGACACTGGCGCTGAAAACCCTCTCCGAGATGACACTAGAGGCTGGGCAAGAAAGATGATAGATGGCGTGCTGTTTCACTTCGGTCCTCTGTTCCAGTCTGTCTGCCCAGAAATCCATGGGGTCAGGGAATAGGGTATGTGCCAGAGAATGGCCAGAGTTCAGGTAGGCCTTAATCTGGGTGTTCAGGCGAGAGCTCTCTGCTTGCTGATTGGCCTCAGCCTGGCACAGCATGTGAAAAAACTGCTCCATCATGCGAAATGGCTGCTGCTGCTGCCGTGGCTTCTGCTGCTTGTGACAGTAGGACAGGGGTGATTCTGTGTAGGGGCTGGAGAGGGGCCTCCCTTTCAGACTTGCTGACAACAGATGTCTGCTCACCTTAAGCTCCAGCAGGCTGTATACAAAGTGTTTTCTGGTAATAACGTAATTTATCCTCCCTTTCAAAGTGAGGAAAACATTTTACTTTGATACCAGGGTCTAAACGCATGGCTATCTAGTAATCATCAGATTGCTTGATGTCAACAATATGCATCACTGTGTAAGCAAGCAAGCATTCAGGGTCGTTATTTTGACCAGCGTGGAGTCAGTTCTTTCCAGCTGCGCCCCACACTCAGACGATTGGGTGTCCTGACCGGTGCCATTGTCATCATTGTCCTTTTGCTCCTCCACCTCTGACTCCTCCTCTTTTGGCACCGGCAGCTCCTCATCTCCCTCCTCCTTCATGGTAGATTCCCTTTGTGTGTTCCCAATAGCTATAGACAGCAAGATGTGTTAGCTGTTCTTCTTCCTCCATTGCCCCCTGCTGCATGAGTGTCAGCTTTTGTTGTAAGATAAATATGAGGGAGATAACATTATTCAATCCGCAGTTGTCCCTGCTGACAAACTTTGTGGCCTATTCGAAGGGCTTCAGCACCTGACAGGCTTCTCGAATGAGCTGCCACTGCCTGATCTCAAAGCAACACATGCTCCCTGCTGCTGAGGTTGTCTGGTGGATGAAAAAATCGTTCACGGCTTTCTGCTGCTTGTATAGACACTCGCGCATATGCAATGTTGAATTTCAGCGAGTTGGCACTTCACGAATTATGCAGTGTAGCAGCAAGCTGTTATGTCACAGGAGCTGGAAATCGTTCCTGACCACGTAAGAATGACTCAAAATGCTTGGACAGTCTTCAGGATTTTGCTAGCACCTTGTACAAGCCAATGTACTTATTTAGAAAGCTTTGAACCAATAGGCTGATGACATGTACCATGCAGGGAGCATGAGTTATTTTGCCTAGGTTCAGGGCAGCCAGGATGTTGTGCCCTCCTGCTATAGTGGACAAGCGAGCTTCCACGGAGGAGGGGGTGGAAGAGGTGGATAAGTGCAAGGTGTGGGAGCCAGGCTGACACAATCATGAAGGGGTTAAGAGGACCTGGCCTCATTGGCCATGATGCCGTAAAAACGCTGATCCAGAGTAGAGATGAGCGAATCTATTTGCCACTTTGTTGATTCGTATCGAATCTTAAAAATTTTGGGCTCCGAAGCGAATCTGAATTTTGTCCGATTCGTATTATTCGTAAATCTTTGCAAAATTTTGAATGCTAACGATACATATGAAACGTACGAAACGTACGCATTCTGCGTGAGGCGGAAAAATGAGGATACGCCCCCGCTAGAGCAGGAAAGTGAAGATACACCACCCTCAGAACTGGAAAAAAACAGCCCGCCCCACTGGGATCTGACTATTTGCACATACAGGAAGTAAAGACTCCTACCTCAGTACTCCACCCTCCTCTGGACCAGTTTAGACCAGTGCTGAGTCTGATCACCTCAGAGAAAGTAGCAACTGCTGCAAGCATGGCTAAAAAAGAGCTGCACCTGCGTCCCAACTGGAACCAAATGTACTTTGGGGACGAGCTCCCTGAACCACCGCCCGCTCCAGACATCAGGGTGTCATGCTGTGAACTGAAGGCTAGTAACCCATCTACAGTGCCTTTATTCTCCTTACCGCCTGCTGAGTTTGCTGCGCAGCGTGAGGCGGTTCTTCGTCGCCAGGCGGTTCTTCGTGAGGCAGCTGGTGCGTCTGCAGCTGGTGCATCTGCTGTGGGTTGTGCGGCGGAGGCAGCTGGAGTGTCCACTCTGCCGCCCAGGAGGAGATCCACAACACCTTCCATATTATTATTATTATTATTATTTATTATTAAAGCGCCATTCATTCCACAGCGCTGTACATGTTACAGGGGTTTACATACATAGTCTAGACAATTACTGTAGGACAAACAAGTTACAGACTGGTACAGAAGGAGAGAGGGCCCTGCCCGTGAAGGCTTACAATCTATGCGGTATGGGAGGACACAGTATACCAGAACCCGATTGTGCCACCATCGGTGAAGGCCCATGCGCAGACCCTCTGGGACTATAAAACAGCTGTACTTCCTAGGCCGGGAGATCCTGCATTGGAATGGCGAAGAGGACCGGTCCTGTGGTTTTCGGTGGAGTGAGGCTCTGGCTTCCTGGCGGACGACGAGGACGGAAAGGAGTATTTTGTGGGCCGCAGATCGTGAAACGGCTGTACCTGCCACAACCTCGTCACAGCCTGTACGTGGGGGATGAGGTGGAGTACACCCCCATGGCGTCCCTGAAAGGCCCGTTTGCGACCGGGGTTACCCTCCTTTCCAAGCCCCTGGTACCTACAGCGGAACCAGAAGTGTGGCCGGATGAAACAGGTCCAGGACGCTTGCGCTGCCTTCAAGAGTCCCCAGATGGTGTCCTCCGGTTCAGGGAAAAGCCACAGCCGGAGCCAGAGCCTCTGATCCCTGGACTGCCAGCACCACCACCACCACAGTCCTTTCAGCTGGGTCAGCTGACAACATCTTTATTCACGTTCCAGTCCACGGTGATCCACCAATACCAGCTGCCATGGAAGATGAAGCCAGCAGCAGACAGGGAAGCTGGGGTTACTTCCCTGGATGCAACCTTGCCAGAACCGCTGCAGCCAGAATTCCTTACCCCTGGATCCGGAAAAGCGCAAATGGCTGCAGCGCTCACCAGCGTGACCCCCACCTGGACCCAGTCAAGTCCGACTTCAGGAAAAAGAGGGCACTGGAGTTCTACCACAGCAGCGAGCATGGCCTACAAGAGGCAGGAGCGTCCTCTGATGTCCTTCAGCAGGAGCTCGAGCGAAGAGGACTTCAAGTCCCTCATCTGAGGAACCCAACTACTGGCTGAGTGAAGGACACCTCTGGAGGACCTATGGGAGCCACACCATGGACTGCACCTGACAGGTGAGCTGCTAGTTGGCAGTTGTTTTTGTTTAGTTTGTGTTGCCAGAAGGGCATGGCTGTCAGAACTCCCCCCATTCTGCATAAAATTCCCTGTTGCGCCAAAGTGCGTCTATTTTCCTTTTCACCCCTTCTCAGGTTTTTTGGGAGCCCCCTTTTTGCTGCTATTTTCTATTATCCATGTGGATTACACGTTCCTGTTTGGATTACAATTTTACCTAACGTGGATTACAATTGAATTTTGGACTATGTGTTCCAGACAGTGTTTTATCATGCCAACTAGGAGCCATAAGGAGATACTCAAAGGTATATCTGAGCCTTTTATGCTTGCAAATGTGAAATTGATTGCACTAAAATGTTTGCATACTTATGTCTTTGCTGTATTTTAGCTAATATAGTAGCTACACTGTTTTTACTGGTTCAGAACTTTAGCCCATTGTGTGTATTATTTTTATGTGTCCTATTATGCACTTATTGTGCAGTGTTTTTAGTAAATTATGCACTTAGCTGGATAGCTAGCTGTGAGCACCTTATTTTTCAAGCTCATATGAACTGCCTCTAAAGACTGTCCGCCACGGCCCAGCCTCGTGTGTATGATGCATTCGAGCGCCAATAGTACGCTAAGGATTCGTACGCACTTTTGTATGCTAATGCTTACATATTGCGCATTTTTAACTACGTTTTTTGTTAACTACGTTTTTTGTCTGTTTTTTTAACGTAGATTCGACCGAATAAATTCGTAAAAGAACAGATCTTGTCAGAAATTCGTCGAATATTCGACAAAGCGAATTTTGGATGATTTGCTCATCTCTAATCCAGAGGGCTGTGAAAGACATGTACTGTCCCTGCTCCAGATGTCCACTGTGATGTGAACCTTGCGCACAGCGAGAATCGCAGGGAGCGGTCCATGTTTTCCACCTTGGGAGAGTGCAAGGCAGGGATTGCTTTTTGGGAGAACTAATGCCATCTAGGTATCTACACACACAATTCTTCTTCACAATTGTAGCCCTTCCCTTCATGGTCCCAGGCAGTAGAATACAAGCTTGATTGATTTTTGACTGTGTCAAAAACACAGAATGGGTGCAAATCAGATCATTACACTTGATTTCTGAATAGGCTTCACTACTGGTTTTGGCTCTCAATAACTGAACAAATAACTGATCTGTGAACTCAGACTAACATGCTTTGATTTTTGTGGTCATAATAAATATTTCTCTGCAGGATAAATGTCTCTTACCTGTAATCTTGTTTTGCAACAATCAAAAACTATTGCTCTTCTTTTTGGAATATTTGTTTAGCGTTAAGAGATGCTCTAAAAGAGCTAGTTTTGTCCGCCAATACACGTAATTGTAGAAGTGCCTGTGGCTTTTGGGAGTTGAATCTTTTAAACCTGATTTGTTCCCTTAATTGAAATGTTTTTCTAGTACTCACGAATCTAACCCTGTTTATAAGAGTCATTTAGTGTGTGGATCTGCCTATAGATTATTTCTACTGTCTCAAACACAAACTGAACTCACTGTTATATCGTAAAGTTAAGCTAACCACTCTTGTTACTATTATACACTTGTTATCTTTGAGTTTTAGCCTTTAAAGTCTAATAAAGAAAAGTATTTTTATTCACTGTTGTAACTTTTTTTAATCACTTGTTGTAATGGACCATTGTGAAAAGTACATTGCAAACTCAGCATCAATAGAAAATTTTACAGTAAAACGTGGTGAATGTTGATGGGGGTAGAACTAGGCTCACAGAGGTACCATGTTACAGTATTTTTACACGTTTTGTCACCAGTTTTTTACTAAACATTATGGGGTCATTTATTAAGACCAGTGTTTTAGAGGCTGGTCTTAATAACCCCTGTAACTTTGAATATCCTCCGCCAGTCTAACATGTAACACAGCTTTCTTGCTGGATTACATTTAGACCATTTTCTACACCTAAAACAGGTGTAGAAAATGATAAATGAGACGGGCCTGTCCCCTTCCCGCCCACAACTCTCCCACTTGTTTAGGCCTAGCGTGAGCAGGGAAAAGTTGCAGATTGCGACGCAAAGGTTATTATCTAATATAGGCATATTTCTGGATAGTAAATTAACCCCTATGTTCACTGGTGACTCTATAGTAACTTTTATGCTTCATGGACCAATAACTTCTAATTCCCTTATTGACCCTTGATTGATATCTGCCTCCAAGACATTAGCAACAGATCCTTTAAGTTCTGTAGGTTGTGAGACTGAGTCTCCATGGATCTGACTTATTTTTCCTGCACTTCTCATAGTTGTTCGATCGGATCGAGATCTGGGAAATTTGGAGGTCAAATCAGCGTCCCTTGAACTCTTTCTCATGTTCCTCAAACTATTCCTGAACAGTTTTTGCAGTGTCATAGGGCACATTAATATGCCGAAAGGTTCCACCAACATTGGAGAATAATGTTACCATGAAAAGGTGTACATAGTCTGCAACAATATTTAGGTATGTGATACTTACCAAAGTAATAAAAATAATATGATTCAGAATCTGAAGTTTCGCTGTTTGCCTCAAGAAAGCCATATACCGTATGTGCAGCTGGCTTTCCACATGATATACATGAATTCATCAGATAATGCCAGTTTATTACACTATGCCATTGGTCCAGTTTTGATAATCATGTGGACAGTCTGATTAGCCTGTTGCTATGCAGCCATATATGCAGGTTGCTACAATGCGCTGTGTTCTGACACTTATCATAGCCACCGTTAATATGTTCAGCAATTTGTGCTACAAATTAAATCATATGGGCCAGCTTCTGTTTCCCTCACTGATCAATAATTCTTGGGTGTCTTGGGTGATGCTTCTGCTGGTTCACTGGTTATTCTTCCTTAGACCACAAAATACTTCATATCCAGAACATATCACAAGACTAGATTTGAAGCTGCTCTGGTCCAGTCATCTAGCTACCACAATTTGGTCCTTGTTGAAGTCACTAAGATCAATACACATTTTTACATCTTTCAACACCAGCTTCCAAAAGTGACTGCCCAATAGCCTACCCCTTGAAAGGTGCCATTGTTATGAGATAACCAATGTTATTCATCACACCTTTTATTGGTTTATGCTTTGGCTGATCCATGTAGATCACATTTTTTCCAATGTATTTATTTATTTTTTGTCTTTTTATGTTTTCATAAGATTTCTTTGCACTTTTAACCCCTTCACGACCGCCGCCGTACATGTACGGCGCGCGGGCGGTGTGGGGACATGACGCCCGCTCGCGGGTGCGGCGGGCGTCATGGCCGGCAAGTCTCTGCTGTTTCTAACAGCAGAGACTTGCCGCATCTTACCTCCGTCTTCGGAGACTTCCAGGGCCTTCTGATGCCGTGATCACACGTGATCACGGCATCAGGATACGTCTGAACCCGGAAGCCCACGCTTCCGGGTGGTGTACAGACGCCCCGATTGGCCAATCGGGGTGTCTGTACACCATATGAAAACTGTAATCCTCGCTGGTGAGGATTACAGTTTTCAAACTGCAATTCTTATTCTGGCCACTAGATGGCAGGCCAGGATAAGAAATGAGCAATTCATGGTTTTAACTGCATCTAGTAAATCCATGATTGCTCATAAAGAAAAAACAAAACACAATAGATCAGATGATATTTGAGCTTTAAAATAATCACAGAAAAATTAAAAAAAATGTTAAAAAATATATAAAAAATAAAAAGATATAAAAGTTCAAATCACCCCCCTTTCCGTATAAGTAAAAAATAAATACCTAAATAACAATAAATATAGACATCATGGGTATCACCGTGACCGAAAACGCCCGTACTTTTAAAATATAAAAAAAAAATTCAATACGGCGAATTGTGTGGCGGAAAAAAGCGTCCAAATGGCGATTCGCAGTTTTTTGTCCCTTTTTTTTCAAAAAAAAAATTAAATAAAAAGTGATCAAAAAGTCATACACACCCCAGAATGGTATCAATAAAAACTTCAGACCGCCCCGCAAAAAATGAGCCCACATACAGCTCTGTACACATAAATACCAAAAAGTTATAGGGGTCAATATATGACAAGGAAAAAAAAAAAAAAAAAAGGGCAACTTTCTAATTATTTTATCACCATCTAAACGCAGGAAAAACTATACATATTAGGTATTGCCGGATTCGTACTGACCAGTAGAATGAAAGTAACGGATCAGTTTTAATGCACATCGAATGCTGTAAATAAGAAACCCGTAGAACTGAAGCGGAATAGCGTTTTCTTTGCAATTTCACCCGGTTTGGAATTTTTTTCCCGCTTCCCACTACACCGTATGCAATATTAAATGGTGGCGTTGGAAAGTACAACTTGTCCCGCAAACAACAAGCCCTCATACAGCTATGTGAACAGAAAAATAAAAGAGTTATGGCTGTTTGAAGGCAGGGAGCGCAAAACGAAAATGCAGAACCGAAAAAAGCTCCGGTCGTGAAAGGGTTAAATTTCCTGGGTTGCATATAAAAGAAAAAAAAAGCTTTAAAGATTAGGAATACAACCAGGAAATTATGCAGTATGATCAGTGCTTTCTGGCATACAAAATGAATTCCATAATTTTATTATGTTCATAAAGGAAGAATTTTAATTTTTTAATAGTGATACTGACTGAAAGTATTAGAAATATTAAATAATCATTAATATTGTTTTTTATTGACATAGGCTGTTATTTAAAAACAATGGGGGAGATTTATAAAACTGGTGTAAAGTAGAACTGGCTTAATTGCCCATCGCAACCAATCAGCAACCAATCAGCTCCAAAGGAGCTGTGAAAAGTGCAAGGTGGAATCTGACTGGCTGCTATGGGCAACTAAGCCAGCTCTAGTTTACACCAGTTTGATAAATGACTCCAATATTTTCACATTTAACCCCTTAACCACTTTGTGACCTCTACCATTCAAATACGGCGGAAGTCATCACTTTAAAGATGGCGTTCACTTACGAGTGCAACAGGCGTCATAGCTGCCAGGTTTCTGCTGTTTCAAACAGCAGAGGCCTGGGGAAAATGCCAAATATCAGCTATAAGGCCGAGATCGAGGAAGCTGTTATATCCCAGTGATAGGTATCAGAGCCTGCTTGAGGCTCTGAGTTATCTCTCAATATTATAAAAATGAGTTTCTGTCTGTCTGTCTATGCGTTCTCTATGCGCGACCAACCTACTGGACCGATTTTCACCAAATTCGGCACACAGGTACATCAGGTGTCTGGGAAGGTTTTAGACCAGGTCTCAGCTCTCTAGGACATACCGTTCCCGGGATATTCCCAAAATATGACCTGCATTTGCAAATATTAGCCTGGGAGCTTTAAAACCTCAACTGCCATTCTCTGCACAGACACACACAGGGAGGGCAGGTTTCCATAACAACACAGCCAGGTAATTAGCAGCCAGCTGAGGAGCTCAGGTAACAACCCAGCCATTTCTATTCACTGCTTTAAAGGGGCAGAGCGCTGTGGATGACACTGTTAATGGGATATTTAAATTACCATAAATATAACTTATGTTTTAGACTAATTTTAGACTAAGACTGTTCAGTAGTAATAAAATATGTTTTCTTCCACTGCTACCCATTGTGTGTCCTTATAAATTACCATGGCATCGACCTGTAATTTAGGCCATCCTCAAAAGAAGTACGTAAAACCCCGCCCCAGATCTTGCTAAGTCACGCCCCCGACTCAGTCAGGCCATGCCCCCTCCCACTCCGCAGCCAACAGGGATTGAAAAAATAAAGGTAAAAATCAACTTCTGTCAGCTGCAGGGATGGATGGGAGGTTGACTTTCTTTCAGCAACGACACAGAGAAACATTAAATGAAATAGATTAAATACACACATGCGAAGCAATGTTTTCTTCCACTGCTACCCATTACGTGTCCTCATAAATTACCATGGCATTGACCTGTAATTCATGCCACCCTCAAAAGAAGGACTTAAAACCCCCGCCCCAGGTCTCACTAAGCCACGCCCCCAATTATGTCAGGCCACGCCCCTCCCACTCCGAAGCCAACGAGGATTGAAAAATTGAAGGTAAAAATCAACTTCTGTCAGCTGCAGGGGTGGGAGGGTAAATTTCTCTCTGCGACGACACACAGAAAAATTAGATGAAATAGACTAATATTAGACTACGACCGTTCAGTAGTAATAAAAGATGTTTTCTTCCACTGTTACCCATTGAGTGTCCTCATAAATTACCATGGTATCGACCTGTAATTCAGGCCACCCTCAAAAGAAGGACTTAAAGCAACCCCCCCAAGGGTTTATAGTCACCTAAGTTCAAATCACTCCCCTTTCCCTAAACTTAAGATAAATAAACAAAAAAATAAAAAAACTTCATAGACATCACCACATCTGAAAATGTCTGTATTATTAAAATATAACAATATTTATCCCATACGGCAAATTGTGTAATGGAATAAAAAATCAAAATGGCCAATTAGCCACTTCACCTCGACCAAAAAAAATAAATAAAAAAATCAAAAAGTCACAAACACTTCAATTTGTACCACTGAAAAGTACAGATTTCCCTGCAAAAAAATGAACCCTCAAACAGCCTTATAGACATAAATATAAAAAAGTTATAGTGTTAGAATATGACAATAAAAAATTCCAAAGATTTTTTTCAGTATTAAAACACATGAAAAACTCTAAAAAAAGTTATTGTTGTAGTCTTAGAGAATGAAGGAAACAGGTCAATTTTACTGCATAGGGAAGGCGATTAAAAAAAGAAACACAACATAAAACTGTGGTGGAATTGAGTTTTTTGTTTCCAATTCCACTCCATTTGGAATTTTTTCCAGCATCCTACTACATCACATGCAATATTAAATGGTGCTAACGGAAAAATAAAAAAGTTATGGTTCAGGGAAGGCAGGGAGTGAAAAAAAAGGCAAAACCCGAAAGTCACGGGGTTCTCTAGTGGTTAAAGATGTCGCTAATTTGAGCTTTAAGGACAGAGGAATATTTTGCTTTTCCATCACTGTGATCCAAAGGTCTAGAAGGATTTATGCTGTTTTGAATACAAAGGGGGACCTCACCAAATACTGATTTGATTTAAATTTCTCTTTTACTCAAACACTTTGCATAAGAATCAACTATTAACACTGTTATTTTTAGAAGCATTCTTAATTTGTAGAATTTTTCCACACCTGCCTAAAACTTTTGCGCATTATTATATATATTAAAGGTCAATAGAGAGATCTCTGCCATTATCTATTTATCTAGGACTGTAATTATAACAAGAGTGCATTCTTCATACACTACTAAAAAAGTTAGGGATATTTGGTTTGTGGGTGAAATTTCAGGATGAATCTAAAATGCACTCTAACCTTTACAGGTGAACTTATTGTGACCTTTCTAAACTTTTGAATGCACATTTCCAACTGTTCAGTGTTTCAGTACTTTATGCACAACTTGCTGTTCTCTAGGAGCTTAACGGCAACATTCAGAATAGGTGTTTAATCCATGATTCGTCCAATAAATTTCCTGGTTCAATTACAATTGGTATTTAAGCAATCCTTATCATGTGATTCACGACGACACCTAACAATCGATCAAAAGTACATCGCCATTGCGAGGCTTCAAGTAGGGTGTTCTCAGACGGAAGTGGCGACTGATCTTAGAGTGTCATCACAAGGTTGCAACAGAGACACAGAGAAACTGGAAGAGTCACAAAAAGGCACAAAAGTGAATGTCCTTTGGCCACATCCCACACTTATGACTGCTTTATTGTGAACAATGCCCTGCAGAACCGGATGATGAATGCCACACAACTCCAGGCACATTTAAGGAAGATGAAAGGCACCCAAGTGTCACATCAGAACATTCAAAACCATTTACTGTCTGCATGCTAGACGACCTGAAAGGGTACCTGACCACCAGGCACAGGCATGGGCCAGGGAGCATCTATGCTGGACGAGGGACCAGTGGCCTCAGTGCTGTTCACTGATGAAAGTCAATTTACGTTGAGCAGAAATGATGGCCGCCAAAGATGTTGGAAACATCAAGGAGAGCGCTATGCATCAGCCACTGTTGTCACTAGACGAGCCTTTGGTGGTGTTACAATATGGGCACTTTTGTGAATGGTACAGTGACAAGCTCATACTATTTAAAAAACATCATTAATCCAGTTATTGTGCCTCTGCATGAACAACACAGGCCTAATTTCATCTTCATGGATGACAATGCGCTGGCTCATGAAGGCTGCAGCATTAGGGAATGACCGGGGTACCTCAAATGGAGTGGCCTGCACATTCTTCAGACCTAAAGCCCATTGAAAACCTATGGGATCAGGTGAGTTGCTGTGTAGAGTTTTGTAACTCTGTATCCCAGAACCTCAATGACCTGAGGGCTGTCCTTCAAGAACAGTGGGATGCCATGCCTCAGCAGACAGTAAGTTGAGTTGTGAACAGCATGAGATGTCGTCAAGCTGTAATTGATGTTCAAGGCCACATGACAAGTTATTGAGAAATTGGCATTTTTTGTGGGGGTATAGCAACCACTGTTGTTGGCTTTTGTTTAATTAAATAATTGAGATGAGGAAATCATCATTGCATGCTTCTACTTAAATGCCCTGCATTCATGATATAAGATCAATGTAGAGTGAACTTTTTACGTTTTCCATATATTTCACCCGAAAGCCAAAGATCCCTAACTTTTTGTGAGTAGTGTACCTAGAGGACATAAGGGTTTTATACCTACATAGATGGGGATTCTTTATTGTAAGAGCAGTAAGACTATGGAGGTTGCCAGTAAAGGTTGTGATGGTGAACTCACTAAAAAAATGATGTAGTTCTTGTGATAAACAATATTACAAATTATAGTTACTAGATCAAAGAATATGTTGATCCAATGAAATAATCTAATTGCCAGACTTGGAGTCAGAAGGAAGGTTTGTTTTCCCCCTAAGATAAGGAAAATTGGCTTTTATATCATGGGCGAGAGTGTGCCCTCTCCTGGATCAACTTTGCAAGGTAATAGGATGAGATAGATGGATCCCTACATGAGCTTAGTAAACTATGTCACTGTTAATTCATAACGTACACATTTATAGAGAGATGCTGCTTCGGCTGCTTCGCCAAATTTCACAAAGAAATTAGCTTTGTGATTAATTACTATGTCACAAAACACATTTCTTAGTATGTAGCGGGTGCAATGACAAGGAACATCAATGGCACTGCCACCTGTCATTGAACCCCTCAGATGCCACGTTTATCGCTGATCGTGGCATCTGAGATTAACCCTTTCAACCCCGGGCCTGTTTTCACCTTCATGCCCAGGCCATTTTTTGCAAATCTAACATGTGTCACTTTATGTGGTAATAACTTTGGAACGCTTTTACTTATCCAGGCCATTGTTTTCTCGTCACATATTGTGCTTCAAGACAGTAGTAAATTTGTGGCAAAATATTTCATTTTTATTTATAAAAAAAAATATCAAATTTAACAAAAATTTGGAAAAATTAGCAAATTTCCAAATTTCAATTTCTCTACTTTCAAAATAAAAAGTAATACCTCCAAAAATAGTTATTATTCTACATTCCCCATATGTCTACTTTATGTAGGCATCATTTTATAAATGTTATTTTACTTTTTTAGGACGTTAGAGGGCTTAGAAGTTTAGAAGCCATTTTTCAAATTTTCACCAAATTTTCCAAAACCATTTTTTTAAGCACCAATTCAGATATAAAGTTATTATGAGGGGCTAACATAATGAAACCCTCATAAATGACCCCATTTTAGAAACTACACCCCTCAAATTATAAAAAACTGCTGTTACAAACTTTGTTAATCCTTGAGGTGTTCCACAAGAATTAAAGGAAAATGGAGGTGAAATTTCAAAATTTCACTTTTTTGGTAGATTATTCATGTTAATAATTTTTTTCTTGCAACACAGCAAGAGTTAACAGCAAACTAAACCTCAATATACATTGCTCTGATTCTGCAGTTTACAGAAATACCCCATATGTGGTGGTAAACGTCTCTATGGGTTTGTGGCAGTGGTCAGAAGAAAAGGAGCGCCATATGGATTTTAGAGGCAGATTTTGCTAGAATGTTTTTTATGCACCAATTTGTAATTGAGAGACCCTGACGTACCCCTACAGTGGAAATCCTCAAAAAGTGACCCCATTTTGTAAACTACACCCTTCAAAGAATATATTAAGGGGGTACTGGCCACTTTGACCCCTTTTACGGAATTTATGGAATTTGGAAACACTTGGCTGTGAAAATGAAAAGTTTCATTTCTTCCAATAAAATGTTGCTTTAGCCCCAATTTTTTTATTTTCATAAGGGGTAACAGGAGAAAAGCACCCCATAGTTTGTTACCCATTTTCTCCTGAATGCGGCAACACCCGATATGTTGTGGTAAACTGATGTGGGGGCACATGGCAGGACTCAAAAAAGAAGGAGCGCCATATAGATTTTGCAGAACAGTTTTTGATGGATTGGTTTGCGGGAGCCATTGATTTTTTTTTGTTATTGTCTTATGTGGGGGCTCATTATTTGCAGGATGAGGTTTTTATTGGTACCATTTTGGGGTACATAACACTTTTTTATTGCTTGGTATTACACTTTTTGTGAGTCAAGGTGAAAAAAATAGCTGTTTTGGCATAGTTTTTTTTAAAAAAAAATGTTTTTACAGCATTCACCTGAGGGGGCAAATCATGTGATATTTTTATAGAGCAGGTTGTTACGGACGCGGCGATACCCAATATGTCTACCATTTTTATTAAATTTTACACATTAGATTTATTTTTGAACAGAATAAAATCTTTTTTTTGTGTTGTCATTTCCTGAGAGACAATTGGGCGATTGTCTCAGGTAGGGTATCATTTTTGCGGGACAAGATGACGGTTTCATTGGTACCATTTTGGATTAAATACGCCTTTTTGATCGCCTGCTATTACACTTTTTGTGAGGCAAGAGGGAAAAAATTGTTGTTTTGGCATAGTTTTTTTTTTGCAGCATTCACCTGGGGGGCCATCTCATGTAATATTTTTATAGAGCAGGTTGTTACGGATGTGGCGATATCCAATATGTCTAACTTTTTTATTTTTGGAAAGTTTTACACAATAAATTTATTTTTGAACAGAATAAAATCTTTTTTTGTGTTGCCATTTCCTGAGAGCCATATTTTTTTAATTTTTTAGGCGATTGTCTCAGGTAGGGTATCATTTTTGCAGGACAAGATGACGGTTTGATTGGTACCATTTTGAGCTAAATGCGCCTTTTTGATCACCTGCTATTACACTTTTTGTGAGGCAAGAGGGAAAAAAAATGGTTGTTTTGGCATAGTTTTTTAAAAAACATTTTTGCAGCATTCACCTGGGGGGCCATCTCATGTAATATTTTTAGAGAGCAGGTTGTTACGGACGTGGCGATACCAATATGTCTAACATTTTTATTTTTGGAAAGTTTTACACAATATATTTATTTTTGAACAGAATAAAAAAAAATTTTTGTGTTGCCATTTTCTAAGAGCCATATTTTTTTTATTTTTTGGGCGATTGTCTTAGGGTATCATTTTTTGCGGGACGAGATGACGATTTTATTAGTACCATTTTGTGGTAAATACGCCTTTTTGATTGCGTAGTATTACACTTTTTGTGGGGGAAGGTGACCAAAAAATGGCTGTTTTGGCACTGTTTTTATTTTTTACTGTGTTCACCTGGCGGGATGGATTATGTGATATTTTTATAGAGCCAGTCGATACGGACGCGGCGATACCTAATATACCTACTTTTTCTTTTTTTTTTCTTTTTTGGGGGGAAAATGGCGTTGTTTTTTTTTTACTTGAAACTTTTATTATTATTTTTTGAACTTTATTTTTTAACTTTTTTTCACCTTTTTTTCAACTTTTGGGGGTCTGATCCCCTTCACAATGCATTACAATACTTTTGTATTGTAATCCATTGGCTGTAAGTGTATTACTCACAGTAATACACTTACAGCCTGCTTCCATGTGCGATCCAGGGGGCTGGATCGCACAGGCTCGCAGGGATGGCAGCCACGATGCCTAAGGAAGGCATCGGTCTGAGTTTTTGACTTATATCATCCTGAAGTTTCTTATCTGTGTCATGTGACCAGCAATTAGACCCACCAACTCACACATAGACTTGTGTGGACAGGAAGTCTAATTCTCTATGTATTTCTATGAGACTGAAAGTGAGGATCCCATAGGAATGAATAGAGCAGATACTGGCTTTCTGTCCTGGGTCAGTTGGAGGTCAGGGAGTTGGTCACATGTCCCAGCTACAATAAGAAGAGAGGTTTTTACTCACAGAAACAGTCACTGATAAGAAAATGACAATCACTACAGATTATATCATGCACCTTTCTAACAGGTCAGAGAATAAAAATTTTTGCGGGAGTTCTTCTTTAACATTGAGGGCTTTCAGGGGTAAAAAGATTTAAAAATACTCCCTTTATCTATTTGATGCTATAGAGGCTGCCTCAACCATCTTGATCATATGTCACCGCATGCGAGATTTCACACTGTATCAAGATGGCCACACGCGCAAAAATGAATGAGGTGAGTATGATTTTTTTTAAATTTTACCACCATTTCAGGTAAAATTGATTAGGTACAACGAAGCTTAAGGAAATTCAGCTTGGCGACAAATTAATTTTTTCCTGAAATTGAGATTGAAGTCCACTTCGGATACTTTGATTCGCTCAAAATTAATCTTAACACACAACATCTATTATACCTTGTACCTTACATGTCAGTACACTGCTGTATATACTATATACCTTAAAGGGGCTGTCCGGGTTCAGGGCTGAACCCAGATATCATTTACATAGATAAACTATGTATAGTGCTGTCCTAGGCTCTTTTGGAGGCAGATACTATGCAAAGAAGTATAGTACTTGCTTCCAAAAGAGCCTATGGCAGCGCTACACACCACTCATTTGTGCCAGGGCCTTCCAAGGGAACGGACAGTGGCAAAAATGTTTCCGGAAAGGATAGAAGTAGCAGAAGAAGAAGAGAGGTGGGTAGCAGTGGTCGCAGCAACAGAAAAAAGCTGCCAGTGTCATCCAGCGGTTGAGTTTTGACCAGCAACCCAGTTGTCCTGGAATGGTTGACTCAGTATTCAACATCATCTCAACTGACATCAGACAGTGAGTTTCTCTGACACCATAGTTAGTTGGCATGGCCCAGGAACAAGCTCTGTGCCTCCACCTGTCCTGAACCTGCCTCCTTCCTTTTCTGCTTCTTCTGCTTGGGAAGTATTGTATGTGGCCGGCTTTGCTCCACTTTTCAAAGAGGATGAGCTTATTGAGGACAGTTAGCAGCTGCTGCCCAGCCCAGATTTGAAGGAGAGATTCGGGCAAGTAGCAACAATGAGTCATGTGGGAGCAGGTGTTGCGAGCAGTCAGGGATGCAGCCATTAGACTGGTGAGGGTGACATCAGTGACATGCAGACAGTACCGCATGGTGATGTAGCCGATCGCATGTGGGAGCCGGGAGAAGAGGGGGTTTTATCATGATGATCAGGGGGTGAGGGTGGCAGCTTGCCCATGAGACAGCATCAGGGTGGCAGCATGCGGCTTAGCCAGCAGGGTGGCAGTGTGGCCATGAGCCAGCAGGCTGGAGCCAAACGTGCCCGGGGTAGACCATTTGCTACTCAGGAGCCTACTAGTCCGTGAACAACAAGCGAGGCACGAGTTCATATAGGCAGTCAACATGGGGGTATAATGCCTTTATAATGTTGCTATAGGACGTCAGCGTGGCAGTGTGTAGAATCTGTGGGCAAAAGGTTAAGCTTGGCCAGGGTGCCAATATTGGCTTGATGGCCCTGTGTCAATACATGGAGCATCACTATAAAGTGGCCTAGGAAAACCGTGGTGCTAATGTTGTGGTACAGCCTGATGAATCACCTAACGGCCACAACCCTTATTCCAGCAGTCAAGGCTCCAGCACCTCAGCAGAAGGGAGTTGTGTTTCGTTCCCATCATCTACTGGTCCTGATGCTCCTCCTCCTCCTACTTGTCACAGATTTTACCAGCAATCGATTATGGAGGCTATTGCAAAAAGAAAACGATACGCATGCACTCATCCATCAGCGCAGAAGCTGAACATGCTCCTGGCCAAGTTGCTGTCACTACAGTCCCTCCCTTTCCATGTGGTTGACTGTGCACCTTTTAAAGAACTGATGGCTTGTGCCGAGCCAAGCGGGAGAGTCCCAAGCCATCATTACTTCTCCAAAAAGGTTGTACCAGCCCTGCACACATATGTTGAGCAGAAGGTGGGCCATTCCTTGAGCCTGTCAGTGTCTGGTACAATTCACAGCAGCGCTGACATGTGGAGATATAACCATGGTCACGGACAATATCTGTCCTTTATGGTTCATTGGGTAAATGTGGTTCCTGCCCAGGCACACCAGCAACTTGGCCAGGTGATGGAAATGCTGCTTCTGCATTCTCAAGTCCTGCACTAATGTCCTCCTCTGCCTCCTCATCCTCCACCTTGTCCCCAGCCTCCAGTTTGGAGTGCACGGCAGTGTCATGCTGTTTTCTGCCTGGCCTGCCTGGCTGCCTCCAGTGCATCGAAGGCTGACCCATTCACCCTGCATGGCTCACGTCTTTAATCTGGTTGTAACGCAGTTCCTGAAGTCTTTCAGCTAACTGCAAGACATTCTGAAAATGGCCAGGAAACTGTGTATGCACTTCAGCAACTCTTACACTGCAAAACACGCCTTCCTTGAGCTGCAAAGGCAGAATAGCATTCCCCAACATCGCCTGATATGCAACGTGTTCACCCATTGGAACTCCACCGTCCACATGTTGGACCGACTACATGAGCAGAGGAATGCCGTAAATGATTTCTTGATGATGCAGGTGGACAGGAGCCAGTGGCAGCTCATGCGTGACACCTGCTGTTTCCTTAGACCCTTTGATGAGGCCAGTTTATTTGTCATTCGACAGAACTATGGGATGAATGACGTCATTCCACTCTTTCACATCCTGGAGCAGATGCTAATAAATCTGGCTGTCCAGGAGACAGGAGATGTAGTGCCTACAGCTCAAGCCACCTGAGACCTGTGGATGCTGAACTGGCAGAGGAGAGAGGAGGAGGACATTCACGCTCAAGCAATGTATACAGGAATGAGTGGTTTATCTACACAAGTTACAGGAGAGGAGCAGGAGAAGCATGAAGAGCTGGAGGGCGATGAGGAAGATAAGGCAGATGACCCAGCCAGACTGTGGCAGTATGCAGTGGAGATGGAGGCAGGGAGTCCCTCCAATTCCCTTGTACAAATGGCCAGATGCATGCTGAGTTGCTTGCGTAGTGACAGCCACATTATCACCATTCAGCAAAGAGATACTACTGTCTCTCCACCATGTTAGACCATCACTTTCACTTCAAAATGGGGGCCTGTTTTCCACCTGCTGAGAGGGTAGATAAACTCAACTACTATCAAGATATCTTATGTAGTCAGTTGGTCGCCACTTATATGCGTCATCGCCCATCTTCACGAAGGTCTGACCGGGGGGAACCCTCTGCACTCACGTTTCACTGCCATGACTACTTTAGGGGAGCAGGAGCAGCATCAGCTCCATCAGCAGCGATTTAAGGGTGTTGTCCCACAAAAAAATATTCTACAGTTTTCAAACCAGCCCCGGGATTTGAATTATTTTGTAATTGCATATTATTAAAAATTTTGTATAGCAACTGAATTATTCAATAAAATGTATCTATATTGCACCACCTGCTGTTTGATTTTTTTCTTATTCATTTGTCCTGCTCATTGAGAGGGCTGCACATGTTAAATTTCATCCTTCAACTACCTCCTAAGTCTGATTCTCATTTTTTACATTAGTCATCAGATAACCCCTTTAAGTCTTGAGTCTCTAATGAGAATTGTTCTTCACGGCCTACTTAAGAAACCACCCAGCAGCAACAGGACATGGAGCAGAAACTGAACCAGTAGGTGGTGGCATACTTGGACTGCACCCTGCCACCCCAGATCCAAGATCCCCTGGACTACTGGGCAACCAAACTTGATTTTTAGCTGATTTTTTTAATTTGCTGAGTCTGCCCTGGAAATGCTTTCCTGCCCAGCCAGTAGTATGCAATCCGAACAGGTGTTTAGTGCGTCAGGGGCATAGTTACCTTAAAGAGTAAAGATGAATCAGTTGTGGATCAGCCAGGATTTCCACATGCCAGTGCCTAATGTGACTAGATCAGTGGTGGTGAACCTATCGCACAGGTGCCAGAGGGGACACTCAGAGCCCTGTCTGTGGGCACCCACACCCTGGAAAAAGTCTAAGGTGTAACAATATACCTTAGACTTTTCCTGCCATTCATTAGCGCATGAAGGCAGCAAATTGAATGTAGGGAGGCTATTATAGCTAAATGATAAATTACATGGAACATATACTATATTAGACTGTAGTTTTCAGGTTAAATTGCTGTGTTGGCACTTTGCTATAAATAAGTGGGTTTTGGGCACTCGGTCTCTAAAAGTTTCGACAGCACTGGATTAGATCATTCTGGCAGCCA
This sequence comes from Rhinella marina, assembly GCA_900303285.1. Lineage (NCBI taxonomy): Eukaryota > Metazoa > Chordata > Amphibia > Anura > Bufonidae > Rhinella > Rhinella marina. Next base: position 9,606 of record ONZH01014118.1, on the reverse strand, counting down.
CACCAAAACATTGTGAAAAATGGCCCGTTCCTTCTGGTCACATGCTTCAGCCATTATTCTGATTTTGTCTACCGCCTGATGCCACACATCTGCTGCCTCTGCTGCCATCTTCTCCTACTGCCACTATCTTGTACTGTTTCTGCCATTGCAGTTGCCCAACACTTCTCTACTCCGGGACAGGGCCACTATGTTTACTTCTCATGCTGTTGCCACCCTCTCCACTCTTTGACTGGGACACTACGTTGGCTCCTCATGCTGTTGCAACGCTCACCACTCTTTGACTGGGACACTACGTTGACTCCTCATGCTGTTGCCACGCTCACCACTTTGTGACTGTGCCACAATGATGAATGCTGTTGCCACCCTCACCACTCTGTGACTAAGCGACCACGTGAAGGCGGATGATCAAAACACAGGATCCATTTTTTTGGGGGGGTTGTTCTTGTGACGGATCAGAAGAAGGGAAAAATAAACAGTGACATCAACACAATCTTACTGATGACACAATCTTCACTGTGTCATCGGCCCACTACTTGTTTCACTGTGTAACATAACAGGTTTTCTAGCAATCTATGTGGAATCAGCAGACAATGTGAAAGGAGAGTACTCTTTCATTCTATAGTTGACTCTTTGGCCACTGCACGGTTAAGTACATTATAACTGATGCTAACATTGACCTGTAAGGCTGTAAGTTCACACTTGCGTTATATGGTCAATTTTTTGACCCATAACTGACCAAATAAGTGAAGTGTGTACTGATTCTAAGAATGACACCTGTCACCACAGCAGATCGAAGCAAATTTTTTGTAAAAATTTGGCGAAGTGTCCAAATTGAATTTTTGAAAACTTCCCATCTCTAGTCTTAAGGACACTACTCTCTCCTGGTTTTCTTCTGGTCACTCTCTCAGTGTGTCATTTGCTAGCTCTACTTCTAATCCTCTTGCTGTTGGAGTTCCTGAGTGTTCCTGAATTTGTTTTTCAGGACTCTTCATCCATTACATCACCACTGCTGTACTACAGAATACCAGTGACTGCCTGTCCACTGTCTTTAACATCATGTCCTATCTCTACCTTGGGGTAGGGAATTCAAGAGAACTGGGGAAGCTGGAGAGAAGAGTTGTAGAGAGGAGTAAGAGATTTAGCTACTACTTGATGCTACTAAATATGGAGATATAGGAGCATGCAGCACTGTGGAGAGCTCTGTGGGTAAGAGTGAGAATTTTGACCTGTAAGGCTCACACTTCCGTTATTTGGTCAGTTTTTGACCCATAACTGACCAAATGAGTGAAGTGTGAATTGAGTCTACTAGTGACACCTGTCACCTGCCAGTCATACTTACGTACAGTAACTGTTTTACTACCACAGTGAACTAGCTATGCATGGTTCTGCAATGCACCGTGATTTACACCAAGATACTCTCCCTGCAGAACGGGAATTAGCTGATTTGAAACGTGCTTTGTGACAAATTAATAAAGATGGAATCAAATTTTTGGGAAAAATTTGGAGAAGCATCCGAATCAAATTTTTTAAAAATGTGCTCATCCATTGAATTGATTATCTATTAAACAAGGAGGACACTATTTAATTAGATAGCTCTGTGCCTTACACAGGGATTGATGCAAACTGTGCATGGATCCCTTCAGCTTCAGATTACAGTCCCTGCACTATCTCGGCGGTCCCTCTATGCTCTCCCTACAGTGTGTAAAAACTCTCCCTACAATACTTCTGCACTGTCCCTGCTATCTCCCTATCCAATATTCTCCAATTGAAATCTTTTAGCAACACTGTTCCTAGGGCTTGTCATGTCTCTCCCTATGCTTAGCTCACAGTGAAATGGTGGAGACCGAGTGGGATGAGGCTTTTAAAAGGCTGTGACATCACAGGGACTAGCTAGCTGCTAATTGGCTGTCTGCCCAGTATTATGGGTGATCTCGCATTCCTGAGCTTCTCACTTTCACTTTGTAACATGTATAGCCACCATTTTAGGGGGAAAAAAATATCTAATTTTTCCTAAACTTTGGATTGAATTCCACTTGCTTCTATTGCTTTGATTTGCTCAACACCATCACTGATCATCCTGGCTTGCTTATCTGCAAGAGGCCTACTCTTGGTGCCTTGTTAATGTCAGAATGGCAGTATCTAGGTGTTACCACAAATTCCACTCTAGCATATCTAGATAGAAGTGATACCAGGATCACATCACCTCAATTTTTTTCCATTGATTTGCTCTGTTAGAGGAGTAGAATAGAAATAATGGAAGTGCACATAGGGCACATAGCTGATATGAATGGAGCAGAACAGACTCCATTGACTACAATGAAGTCTGTTCAGTTTCCATTCGGAATAGTGTTTTTAATTGCACTGCATTCAGGACTTTTTTGTCCTGTCTTTTTAACAGAATCTGCAATGGAGGCCCCCAAAAAGAGCATCCAATGCAGATGTGTATTCTCTATAGCTCTTCTTTAAGTAAGCTAAAGTTATATTCTCATATAATTTAATGTTGACAGTTGATGAATGGAAAAAAACTATTATGCTTATTTTCATCATCAAGCAAATCACGGAAAAGGGTGCACTACAACGGTAAATGTATATATACATTTGTATATGTATAATATATGGCTAAACCCTCACGCTGATGTTAAAATGATACTTTCGCCTATATATCCTTATATCAAGAACATACCAGAGCCCGAGCACCACTTCAAGGTATCTCAGAGTGGCTCGGGACCTAATAGGCCGATACACTGCGACCTACTCCTAGTTACCTCCAGCGTGAGATCACACATACAATGGGAGGAGGGAGGAGACTGTAAGTCCCACCTACCAATGACTCATGTGACTCAGGCTGCACAGGTGCACCAGAATGTTACCATAAGATCTAAGTCAAGGCACATTCAAACCTGGAGTGCACCTGCCACACCTCCAGGTGTAAACGTGGAAACATAATCACAGGGAAAAAAAAAAAAAGTGGTCTAAAATGGCAGAGAAGTGCTCAAAACCCCATATGCTGTTGTGCATATCAAAACGGGGGAGCAAATCCTGCACATGTGATCCGTTGCTAACAGCAATCCCCAGCAAAAATGAATACAATGGAGGATGCCTGCAACGGATCACATGTACCACAAAAACATCCTACACAAGATAACTAGAGATGAGCGAGCACTAAAATGCTCGGGTGCTCGTTATTCGAGATGAACTTTTCCCGATGCTCGGGTGCTCGTTTCGAGTAACGAACCCCATTGAAGTCAATGGGAGACTCGAGCATTTTTGCAGGGGACCAAGGCTCTGCCTAGGGAAGGCTGAGTGAAAACCTGGAAACCTCAGAAAATGATGGAAACACCACGGAAATGGAAAGGAAACAGCAGGGGCAGCATGCATGGATGCCTCTGAGCCTGCCTAATCCCACCATTACCCCAAATTCTCCTGCAACAGCCTGGTGGTTACCCTCATGGCAATTGTGCTCACCCAGACCAAGAAAGGTGAGGCACATGCCCATCACATGTTAGGGAAGCACCCAACTAGGTGCAACGAAGGTCCATCACCCATGCCCATGCTGGCACTGTTCTCCTATCCCCAGCCACACGATGCAGGCATAAGCCTGACACAGCATGGCGGTGACACCAACAAGTGACCAAGTTAGATGAGGTAGCAGGTGAGCCACCCAAAAATTTAGCCTGACGCAGCATGGCGGTGACAACAGAGTGACTGAGTGACACTGTGGGAGCAGGCGAACCACAAACATTTTTCGTGGCCCTGTATGGCGGTGACAACAGAGTGACTGAGTTAGTATGCGGCAGCTGGTGAAGCACCCAAAAATTTAGCCTGACACAGCATGGCGGTTACACCACCAATGACTTTGTCCGACTGAGAATGCAGTGAAATGGCTTTTGTTGAGCCTCCAAAAATGTTTCTCTTTTTGGAGTACATAAAGTCGACCCTCAGAAAAAAATTTTTTTTTTAAATGTCGGTACTTGCGCCTCCTGAAAAATTGTTTTGGACTGTCTGTGTGACGCTCCAGAAACATTGTTTTACACTGTCTGTAGTTGACACTGTGGAAAAATTGTTTGGAGAGAGGGCCTGTAGGTGGCCCTCCGGAAAAATTGTTTAGAGAGAGGGCCTGTAGGTGGACCTCTTGAAAAATTGTTTGGAGAGAGGGCCTGTAGGGGGCCCTCCGGAAAAATTGTTTAGAGAGAGGGCCTGTAGGTGGACCTCCGGAAAAATTGTTTAGAGAGAGGGCCTGTAGGGGGCCCTCCGGAAAAATTGTAGTAAAAGAGTGCCAGTTGGACCTCTAAAAAATTGCGTTTTTTGGGTCAGCGTTAGGCAAGGAGAAGGAGGAGTAGGAGGAGTAGAGAAGAGGAATCGGATACATAAGTAATGTTAATCTTTAGCTGCTTTCACCCGGAGGAGATTTGAATTCCGGTGAAATCCAGGCTTTGTTCATTTTAATAAGCGTCAGCCTATCAGCGCTGTCAGTTGACAGGTGTGTACGCTTATCGGTGATGACGCCACCAGCTGAACTGAAGACCCGCTCTGACAACACGCTAGCGGCAGGGCAGGCCAGCACCTCCAAGGCGTACAGCGCCAGTTCAGGCCATGTGTCCAGCTTTGAAACCCAGTAGTTGTATGGAGCAGAGTGATCGGTCCGGACGTTGGTATGGTCAGCTAGGTACTCCCTCACCATCTTTCTGTAAAGCTCACCCCTACTCTGCCTAGACTGGGGACAGGTGACAGTGTCTTGCTTGGGTGACATAAAACTGGCAAAGGCCTTGGAGAGCGTTCCCCTGCCAGTGCTGGACAAGCTGCCTGCTCGCCTCCTCTCCCCCGCTACTTGGCCCACAGAACTACGCCCTCTGCCGCTAGCGGCGTCAGATGGGAAGGATTGTTTCAGCTTGTGCACCAGGGCCTGTTGATATTGATTCACTCTCATACTCCTTTCCTCTACAGGGATGAGAGTGGAAAGGTTCAGCTTGTACCGTGGGTCCAGGAGAGTGAACACCTAGTAATCAGTGTTTGAAAAAATGCTTCTAACGCGAGGGTCACGGGATAGGCAGCCAAATATGAAGTCTGCCATGTGCGCCAGAGTCCCAACACGCAAGAATTCCCTCTCCTCACTGGCCTGACTCTCCATTTCCTCCTCCTCCTCCTCCTCTTCAGCCCATACACGCTCAAGAGTTAAGAAGGACTGAGCATTGGTACCCTCTTCTGTCTCGCTGACATTCTCCTCCTCTTTCTCCTCATCCTCATCCCCCTCCTCCGATACGTGCTGAGAAACAGACTGGAGGGTGCTCTGGCTATCAAGCGACGTATCTTCCTCCACCGTCTTGTGACAAGCGCAAAGCTTCCGACTTCATGCTGAGCAGTGAGTTTTTCAACAGGCAAAGCAGCGGGATGGTAAGGCTGATAATGGCGGCATCTGTGTTGACTACTCAAAGTTGGTCAACACCTGGCAGATATCAGACATCCACGTCTACTCCTCATTGTAGACTTCAGGAATCTTACTGACCTGACTACCAGTTCTGGTGGAAGTTGACATCTGGCAGTCTACAATCGCTCTGCGCTGCTGGTAAACTCTGGATAAAATGTTTAATGTCGAATTCCTGTTGTGGGCACGTCGCACAACAGTCGGTGAGCGGGCAGTTGTAGGTGGCGCTGCGCTGCCCTGAGAGTGGCAGCATCTGTGGTCGACTTGCGGAAATGCGCACAGATGCGGCGCACCTTGGTGAGCAAATCAGACAGATTGGGGTATGTCTTGAGGAACCGCTGAACTATGAGATTGAACACGTGGGCCAGGCATGGCACATGTGTCAGTCTGCCGAGTTGCAGAGCCGCCACTAGGTTACGCCCGTTGTCACACAAAACCATGCCTGGCTTGAGGGTCAGCGGTGCCCGCCACAGAACGGTCTGCGCCGTGATGCCCTGTAACAGCTCTTGGGCGGTGTGCCTTTTGTCACCTAAGCTCAGCAGTTTGAGCACCGCCTGCTGGCGCTTAGCCATGGCACTGCTTCTGCGCCTAGAGCTACCGACTGAATGCTCCGTGCTTACGGATAGTAATTTGGAGGAGGAGGTGGAGGAGGAGGAGGGGTCGGAGGAGGAGGCATAATACGTCTGAGAGATTGTGACCGAGGTAGGCCCCGCAATCCTCGTTGTGGGCAGTACATGAGCGGCCCCAGGGTCAGACTCGGTCCCAGCCTCCACCAAGTTAACCCAATGTGCCGTCAGTGATATATAGTGTCCCTGCCCGGCAGCACTTGTCCACGTGTCCGTGGTTAGGTGGACCTTCTCAGAAACAGCATTGGTCAGGGCACGGATGATGTTCTATGACACGTGCTGGTGTAGGGCTGGGATGGCACATCGGGAAAAATAGTGGCGGCTGGGGACCGAATACCGAGGGGCAGCCAACGCCATGAGGTTGCGAAAGGCCTTGGTCTCTACCAGCCTATAGAGCAGCATCGACAGGCTCAGCAATTTGGAGATGTGGACGTTGAGGGCTTGGGCATGTGGGTGGAACTGTATTTCCTCTTGAGCTCCAGCGTCTGCTGTAAAGACAGCTGAACGCTGCGCTGGGACACATTGGTGGACGCTGTGGAGGATCGTGTAGGCGAAGGTGTGGTTTTCCGGCAGGAGGCACTCGTGCCGGGGTCCTGGGCAGGGGGTTGACCAGCAGAGGCAGCGAGTGACACAGGGGAAGGAGCAGTGGTGTGACCCGCAGGAGGTGGTGAACGGCCTTGGTTCCATTGAGTGGGGTGTTTAGCACTCATATGCCTGCGCATGCTGGTGGTGGTTAGGCTAGTAGTGGTGGCTCCCCTGCTGATCCTGATGTGGCACAGGTTGCACACCACAGTCCGTCGGTCATCCTCAATTTCTTTAAAGAACCTCCAGACTTGCGAACATCTAGGCCTCGCCACGGGAGCTTCACTACGTGAAACAGTTGCTGCTGATGCACCAGCTCTGGCCCTGCTTCTCCTTCTGGCCACACCACTGCCTCTTACAACCTGTTCTGGTGCAGCACTCGCCTCCACCTCAGAAGCACTGTCTTCACTCGGCTTATCAACCCAGCTTGGGTAAGTCACCTCGTCATCCTCCGATTCCTCAGTCTGCTCCCCCCTCGGACTTCCTGCCCTGACAACAACTTCACCACTGTCTGACAACCGTGTCTCCTCATCGTCCGACACCTCTTTACACACTTCTTCCACTAAGTCAACAATGTCATCATCATCACCCACAGACTGTGACAGTTGGAAAACTTGGGCATCGGGAAAGAGGCCAGCAGCAAACTGAGAAGTGGTTTGTGACTCTGGGAAGGGTCCAGAAAACAGTTCCTCAGAGTATGCCGGATCGCATTCCAAATTTTCCTGGGAGGGGGGCAGACTGGGGGCGAAGGAGGTTGAGGTGGAGGAGCCAGAGGAGTGCTCCCTTAGGGTAACGTGGGTGGACTGCGTGGAAGACTGACTGGTGGAAAAATTACTTGAAGCATTGTCCGCAATCCACGACATCACCTGTTCGCACTGTTGTGGTTTCAACAGTCCTCTACCACGTGTCCCTGTAAGTTGAGACATGAAGCTAGGGAGTGTAGCTCTGCGGTGTTCCCCTGCTCCCTCATCAGCAGGTACTGTCTCACCCTGCCCAGGACCACGGCCTCTGCCCCCTGCAGTAATTGAATGCCCCACGCCCACGCCCTCGTCCTCGACCCTTAGCCCTGGGGTTCAACATTTTCTGTATATAAGTGTATTATATAAAAAAACTAGCAGAAAGACCCGGCTTCGCCTGGGTATATTTCATCTATTTCATTTAATGTTTCTGTGTGTCGTTGCAGACAGAAAGTCAATGCAGCTGACAGGAGGTGATTTTTACCTTCATTTTTTCAATCCCTATTGGCTGCGGAGTGGGAGGGGGTGTGGTTTAATGGGACACGGGGGGGGTTAAGTCCTTCATTTCAGGGTGGCCTGAATTATAGGTTAATGCCATGGTAATTTGAAGAAACACAATGGGTAGCAGTGGAAGAAAACATTGCTTTGCGCGGGTATATTTAATCTATTTCATTTAATGTTTCTGTGTGTCGTTGCAGAGAGAAAGTCATCCTCCCTCCCATCCCTGCAGCTGACAGATGTTGATTTTTACCTTCAATTGTTCAATCTCCATTGGCTGCGGAGTGGGAGGGGTCATGGCCTGACTGAGTCGGGGCGTGACATTGAAAGACCTAGGGTAGGGTTTTAAGTCCTTCTTTTGATGGTGGCCAGAATTACAGGTCGATGCCATGGTAATTTATGAGGACACGCCATGGGTAACAGTGGAAGAAAACATTGCTTTGCACGGGTATATTTAATCTATTTCATTTAATGTTTCTGTATGTTGTTGCAGAAAGAAATCCAACCTCCCTCCTGCCCCTGCAGCTGACAGAAGTTGATTTTTACCTTCATTTTTCAATCCCCGTTGGCTGCGGAGTGGGAGGGGGCGTGGCCTGACAGAGTCGGAGCGTGGTTTCACGAGATCTGGGGCGGGGGTCAGAGTGGCATGAATTACAGGTCGATGACATGGTAATTTATGGGGACCTGCAATGGGTAGCAGTGGAAAAAAACATTTTTTATTAGTACTGAATGGTCGTAGTCTAAAATTAGTCAATTTCATCTACGATTTTTGTGTGTCATTGCAGAGAGAAATTCACCCTCCCACCACTGCAGCAGATTTTTTTCAATCCCCGTTGCCTGCGGAGTGGGAGGGGGCATGGCCTGGCTGAGTTGGGGGTGTGGATTATCAAGATGCTTCGAACGGTTGTAGTCTGAAATTAGTCTATTTCATCTAAAATTTTGTGTGTCATTGCAGAGAGAAATTCACCCTCCCACCCCTGCAGCTGACAGAAGTTTATTTTTCCCTTCATTTTTTCAATCCCTGTTGGCTGCGGAGTAGGAGGGGGCATGACCTGACACATTTGGGGGCGTGGCTTAACAAAGCGCTTCGCATAGGTGATTTAATTTTGTGTAAATGAGGTAGGTATGTGATGAGCACTCACATTACATTTGTTAAATGTGTGGCTGTAATTGTGTTTATATACGTAGCAATATTATGGAGTTTAGAAGGTCTGCTGTATAACTTGAATATAAAAATATAGAGGTGCTATGTGATCGAGTAAAAGGTTATAACATTTATTTAACAATGTAATATCAGATATCCTTAAATAACATTAAATGGCATTAAATAGTAGGAAATAATAAATTTAAATATTCTCCCCAGCGCTGGTACATATAAAAAAGAAAGAATAAAACATGAAATAAAAAATAAAGAATAAAAAATATATAAAAATATATTATAAAGTATACAAAGTCTCTGTATGGCAGCAGCGTGGTTTGTCCCTTGGCGGGGTAGCAATATTCAAAGCATTAGATTGTGTGTAATCTGTTCCAATATGTCTCAAAAGTATGAGAGTGTGGGACAGGTATCAGTCTGTGGAAGAAAGGGGGTTCAATACGTTACCCTCCTGTAGAGATCTAAGGTCCACATTAGCGATGTGTTGTAGGGACTCCGCTCTGTGTGAAACCTGCCGGCGCTCGGCTCTCCCCTAGTGGCGTCCCACGTGGGTGCCGTCCGGCGTGTAGGTGAGTTGGGCGCGCT
>ONZH01014117.1:0-72983 GCA_900303285.1 Rhinella marina | reverse complement strand
ATGTCATCCAAATACACGACTACAAACCTCCCCACAAGATGATGAAAAATGTCATTAACAAAATGCTGGAAGACAGCAGGAGCATTGGTCAACCCAAAAGGCATGACCAGGTTCTCAAAGTGGCCCTCAGGAGTGTTAAAGGCCGTCTTCCATTCATCCCCTTCCTTGATCCTGACCAGATTATATGCCCCCCTTAAGTCCAACTTGGAGAACACCTTGGCATCCACAATCTGGTTAAACAAGTCAGGAATCAAAGGAAGGGGGTACGGAATCACGGACAGTAATCCTATTGAGTTTCACGGAAATCCAGACATGGCCTAAGGGATCCGTCCTTTTTTTTAACAAAAAAGAACCTGCTGCCACAGGAGATTTGGAAGGCCTAATATGTCCTTTGGCCAAACTCTCAGCAATATATTCCTTCATGGCCGTTCTCTCAGGTCCAGAAAGGTTATACAGCCTAGATTTAGGCAATCTTGTTCCAGGGATAAGATTGATAGGACAATCGTATTCCCGGTGAGGGGTAAATCCTGACATCCACCTTCAGAAAATACATCAGAGAAATCCGATATAAAAGAAGGAAGAGTCTTAGTGGTTAAAGCAGAAAAAGATGTATTAAGGCAATTGTCAACACAATAATCGCCCCAATCCACAATTTGTCTAGTATGCCAGTCAGTGGACGGATTATGTTTGCTTAACCACGGTAAACCCAGAACCACAGGAAGCAGGAAGACCTTCCAACACAAAACATGAAATAAGCTCCTGATGAAATTCACCCACTCTTAATTTGATATCATGCACCATCTGAGACAAACACTTCTGAGAGAGAGGTGCAGAATCAATGGCAAACACAGAAATCCTCTATCCAAAGAACTTGGTGACAATCCATGCATACGGACAAACTGAGCATCAATCAAGTTCACCCCTGCCCCGCTGTCAATAAACACCTCAATTTTCACAACCTTAGATTCTAGCGCCACCTCGGCAGTCAGGAGAAAACGGGTACTGCAGGATGAAGACAAATGCACATTTTCAGTCTCCCTACCCACTCCACCAAGAGTGAGATGAGAATTCAACGCCCCCTTTTCTTTTCTCTCCTTTAGAGATAGGAAGCATGGACATACATTGATAAAGTGTCCTTTCTGACCACAGAAAAAACACACACCCTTTTTATTACCAAGATGATTGCGGGGTGGCTACAGAAGTGGCTCCCCCTAATTGCATAGGTTATCCCCAGACATCAACCTAGGGGAATATTCACCCCAAAGTGTCATAGGAAGCTGGTACACTACGTGATAGTACGTCCTGAGAGCGGGGGCCCCTAGATCGCTCTCTCAGGCGCCTATCCATGCGCACAGCAAGAGACATAGCGGCTTCCAAAGACACAGGGGTTTCCTGAAAGGCCAAAGCGTCCTTCAGCCTTTCAGACAAACTTGACAGAATTGGCTACGTAAAGCCGGATCGTTCCATTCAGTATTGGTCGCCCACCTCCGAAACTCAGAGCAATAAGTCTCAACCGGCCGCTCACCCTGACAAAGGTTACGTATCTGGGTCTCCGCCAGGGAGATACGATCCGGGTCATCATAGATAATCCCTAGGGTCTTGAAAAATTCATCTACCGACCGGAGAGACAGCGATCCGGCCGGTAGAGAAAGGCCCATGACTGCGCATCCCCTTTAAGCAGCGAGATGACCACACCAACCTTCTGTTCCTCATTACCAGAAGAATGTGGACGCAGTCTGAAATACAATTTGCACGCCTCCCTAAATAGAACAAAATTATCACATTCCCCAGAAAATCTATCCGGGAGGGGGACCTTAGGCTCCAAACAGGCCTGACACTCAGCACCCCAGAACCACCAGCCTGTGGTCTCTGAATCTGGTTGCGGATGTCAGCCACCTCCAAGCTGAGTCCCTGCAGCCGTTCAGCCAGTGTAGTAATAGCATCCATGTCAGCACAAAAATGACATAAATTTTTGTTAGAGGCGGTTTATAATGTCACACTCGGGTGTGGGGGGAAAAGCCACACCGAGCGTATGAGGGATGGGAACAGACAAAACCAGGGAACTGGTCACCTCCTGCAGGGGACCCTAAGACTAGGCCCTAGCTGGCTACCAGTATGAACTAACCCGGGTGGTAGGAAAGCTCATATACAGGAACCTAATCTGAGTAAACCCTAGAACACCCTGCAGTCTAATGACACAAGAGAGTAACCCGTTCCTCCAAGCGAAAGGAGGAACAGGAGACTCAAACAGGAATAACCAAAGGAAGGGAAAACACTTAACTTTAAGTAGAACTCAGCAACAGGATCTCAGCCGAGATCCACACCACTCTCAACCAGGGATGTAGCAGATATAAACCGCAAGGGATACTGGGAGAGGAAGAGGTATGTAGGAGACAGCTAATTGCCAAGCGGCAACAGCTGAGGGAAAGGGGTGTGGTGAACAGCACCCAAACCACAGGGAATAGCCTGTCAAACCTGTCACTTAGAAAGCCGCGCAGAACGTCTGATTCCAGACGCAAGACCACTCGTGACACTGCCCCTCGGTATTCGGTCCCCAGCCGCCACTATTTTTCCCGATGTGCCATTACAGCCCTACACCAGCACGTGTCAGAGAACATCCTCCGTGCCCTGACCAACGCTGTTTCTGAGAAGGTCCACCTAACCACGGACACGTGGACAAGTGCTGCCGGGCAGGGACACTACATCTCACTGACGGCACATTGGGTTAACTTGGTGGAGGCTGGAACCGAGACTGACCCTGGGGCCACTCATGTACTGCCCACACCGAGGATTGCGGGGCCTACCTCGGTCACGGTCTCTCAGACGTACTATGCCTCCTCCTCCGACCCCTCCTCCTCTTCCACCTCCTCCTCCGAATTACCATCCGTGGGCACGGCGCCTTCAGTCGGTAGCTATAGGCGCAGCAGCAGTGCCGTGGGTAAGCGCCAGCAGGCGGTGCTCAAACTGCTGAGCTTAGGTGACAAAAGGCACACCGCCCAAGAGCTGTTACAGGGCATCACGGCGCAGACCGATGTGTGGCTGGCACCGCTGAACCTCAAGCCAGGCATGGTTGTGTGTGACAACGGGCGTAACCTGGTGGCGGCTCTGCAACTCGGCAGACTAACACATGTGCCATGCCTGGCCCACGTGTTCAATCTAATAGTTCAGCAGTTCCTCAAGACATACCCCAATTTGTCAGATTTGCTCACCAAGGTGCGCCACATCTGTGCGCATTTCCGCAAGTCGACCACAGATGCTGCCACTCTCAGGGCAGCACAGCGCCGCCTACAACTGCCCGCTCACTGACTGTTGTGCGACGTGCCCACGAGATGGAATTCAACATTAAACATGTTATCCAGAGTTTACCAGCAGCGCAGAGCGATTGTAGACTGCCAGATGTCAACTTCCACCAGAACTGCTAGTCAGGTCAGTCAGATTCCTCAAGTCTACAATGAAGAGTGGACGTGGATGTCTGATATCTGCCAGGTGTTGAGTAACTTTGAGGAGTCAACACAGATGGTCAGCGGCGATGCCGCCATTATCAGCCTCACCATCCCGCTGCTTTGCCTGTTGAAAAACTCACTGCTCAGCATCAAGTCGGATGCTTTGTGCTTGTCACAAGAGACGGTGGAGGAAGATACGTCGCTTGATAGCCAGAGCACCCTCCGGTCTCAGCGCGTATCGGAGGAGGGGGATGAGCATGAGGAGGAAGAGGAGGAGAATGTCGGCGAGACAGTAGAGGGTACCAGTGCTCAGTCCTTAACTCTTGAGCATGTATGGGCTGAAGAGGAGGACTTGGAGGAGGAGGAGGAGGAAATGGAGAGTCAGGCCAGTGAGGAAAGGGAATTCTTACGTGTTGGGACTCTGGCGCACATGGCAGACTTCATGTTAGGCTGCCTATCCCGTGACCCTCGCGTTAGAAGCATTTTTTCAAACACCGATTACTGGGTGTTCACTCTCCTGGACCCACGGTACAAGCAGAACCTTTCCACTCTCATCCCTGTAGAGGAAAGGAGTATGAGAGTGAATAGATATCAACAGGCCCTGGTGCACAAGCTGAAACAATTCTTCCCATCTGACGCCGCTAGCGGCAGAGGGCATGGTTCTGTGGGCCAAGTAGCGGGGGAGAGGAGCCGAGCAGGCAGCTTGTCCAGCACTGGCAGGAGAATGCTCTCCAAGGCCTTTGCCAGTTTTATGTCTCCCCAGCAAGACACTGTCACCTGTCCCCAGTCTAGGCAGAGTAGGGGGGAGCTGTACAGAAAGATGGTGAGGGAGTACCTAGCTGACCATACCAACGTCCTGCGTGATCACTCTGCTCCATACAACTACTGGGTTTCAAAGCTGGACACGTGGCCTGAACTGGCGCTGTACGCCTTGGAGGTGCTGGCCGCTAGCGTGCTGTCAGAGCGGGTATTCAGTGCAGCTGGTGGCATCATCACCGATAAGCGTACACGCCTGTCAACTGACAGCGCTGACAGGCTGACGCTTATTAAAATGAACAAAGCCTGGATTTCACCGGAATTCAAATCTCCTCCGGGGGAAAGCAGCTAAAGATTAACATTACTTATGTATCTCCGATTCCTCTTCTCTACTCCTCCTACTCCTCCTCCTCCTCCATGTCGTCTTTGCCTAACGCTGACCAAAAAAACGCCATTTTTTAGAGGTCCAACTGGCACTCTTTTACCACAATTTTTCAGGAGGGCCCCCTACAGGCCCTCTCTTCAAACAATTTTTCCAGAGGTCCACCTACAGGCCCTCTCTCCAAACAATTTTTCCGGAAGTCCACCTACAGGCCCTCTCTCCAAACAATTTTCCGGAGGTCCACCTACAGGCCCTCTCTCCAAACAATTTTTCCGGAGGTCCACCTACAGGCCCCTCTCTCCAAACAATTTTTCCGGAGGTCCACCTACAGGCCCTCTCTCCAACAATTTTACGGAGGTCCACCTACAGGGCCTCTCTCCAAACAATTTTTCCGGAGGTCCACCTACAGGCCCTCTCTCCAAACAATTTTTCCGGAGGTCCACCTACAGGCCCTCTCTCCAAACAATTTTTCCGGAGGTCCACCTACAGGCCCTCTCTCCAAACAATTTTTCCGGAGGTCCACCTACAGGCCCTCTCTCCAAACAATTTTCCGGAGGTCACCTACAGGCCCTCTCTCCAAACAATTTACGTCTTACGTCTTTTTCCTATCTTTCTCTCTCTCCAAACTATTTTTCCGGATAGCTGCCATATACGGTAATAAACTGAGAAGAATACAGAGAACACATGCCACACTTGATCAAGCTCATAATTTACGACTGTACCGGTTGATGCTAAATTTTTAAGTTGGGGTCCTGCGTCGTCATTCACTGAATTTCACTGATCTCCTCAACGTCTCCTCAAAGAACCTCACCCCCCGACACCTGTGTCTCGCCATTGTCCACCACCTCCTCAGACAACACTGGTAAATCCCCACTGTCAGCACACGGAGACAGCAAAAGGTCTTGCGAATTGGGGCAGAGAATGTTCTGGGGTAGCACATCAGAGAAGAGGTGACTATGGGGTTCCAGGGAGTACGTGACCACATGCAATCTCCATCTAAAAAGTCATACTGAGGCTCACCACCATGCTTTACACTGCAATCTTATTACTGAGGCTCACCACCATGCTTTACACTGCAATCTTATTGAAAGACAGACAATCAGGAGTTCACCGCCAGGTTGTCAGACAGCATTTTTAAGTGGGTCACCATTACCGTGTCTCTGAAAATTGGCGGTGATGGACCTTCGTTGCACCTAGTTGGGTGCTTCCCTAACATGTGATGGGCATGTGCCTCGCCTTTCTTGGTCTGGGTGAGCACAATTGCCATGAGGGTAACCACCAGGCTGTTGCCTGAGAATTTGGGGTAATGGTGGGATTAGGCAGCCTCAGAGGCATCCATGCATGCTGCCCCTGCTGTTTCCTGTCCATTTCCGTGGTGTTTCCATCATTTTCTGAGGTTTCCAGGTTTTCACCCAGCCTTCCCTAGGCAGAGCCTTGGTCCCCTGCAAAAAATGCTCGAGTCTCCCATTGACTTCAATGGGGTTCGTTAGTCGAAACGAGCACCCGAGCATCGGGAAAAGTTCGACTCGAATAACGAGCACCCGAGCATTTTAGTGCTCGCTCATCTCTAGATCTTATCAATCCTCTGTCCTTTGATGTGCCCGAGACTGTCATCAGGGCGGCATCTCCCTCCTGCAAGTGCGCTGGTATGTGCCTCCAGGGGGATGCAGGGTGGAGCACCTGGACACTGGGGGTCAGTTTATATGTATATAGATAAATGCATATAAAACTGGGGCATATATACGTGTATCTATATACATTAGGAGCAACTAGGGGCACAATATAATATATATATTGGGGCATATCTGGAGACCCACAGATACATATATAGAAGGCTCATACATAGATATACATCTATATGAATGCCTAATTAAGGGGGCATGCATGCATATACGTATACAGATATACATACCAGCACTTCCTTCTACAATCCCCCTGTTGTCGGGAAACATGACAAATTTTTGGGGGAAGTGTTGGGATGTATTTGCTTCCTTAACCTCACTCATAACAGATAGCAGTTCAGGATGGACTGAAGAATTATCCCGTCCTTAGGTACTTTGACATTTCCCTCATGGCTTGGACCTCTTCCCTGCCCTTCACCGTAACCAACATCTCCATCCACAGGATAAACCATCCTCGCCTTTATCTTCAGCTTCTCCCACCGTCATCATCTACTTGGTCAGACTTCTGGGATGGCTTCACTAGTGTCTGTCTTAAAGCTTTCAGCTCCTCCCACTGTCGTCTTTTATCGGACTATGGGATGGCTTCACTCTCAATCTTCTTGTAGTGTCGGTCTTCAAGTATCCAGCTGCTCCCACTGTCATCTTCAGACTCTGGGACGGCTTCACTCTCGATCTTCTAGGTCAAACCACGTCGCACCTCCTTCTTTGTGGGGTGCGGTCAATTGTGGAATGGCCTCCTTTCAGACTTTCTCCCGACACTTTTTTCAGCTTGATTGCAGACTCTGTCGTTGAGGAAGTTCTCCCATGGACAGATCCGTAGGTCTTTACAGGGCAGATCAGAATTTCTGGAGTGTGAGGTGATGTCAGAGTACCTAAATTCTACCTGCGGGAAAAGAACACCGCACCAACTATCACTCAGTCCATCCCTTACGAACTGCACCATTCTTAGGGTTGGAGTGACAAATACCGTGGTCCTGACCCTAACGTGCCCTACTCTTGTCCCCATTCACTCATGCACACTGTCCCACCCAACAATAGAAAACAACAATATGTATCAAATGCATATTCTACAACAAATATACACTACTATGGGGTTTCAGGATGGCATTGGTACTTCATCCTGAACCCTCATAGGATCCAATGCAGTCCCTGGCTTCAGGACGTTACTGGAGTTATGTCCTGAGCCATCTTCTCTGGTTATCTTCGTGGTGTTCTATCTGGTTCTGGGGTGATTGTCCATCACTGGGGGTAGCAAAAGATTTAGAAAGGGATGACGTAACCTTAGGACTGTGGCCGAACAAGCTCTCCAACCAGGACACCTACAAGTCTTTCTTCAAAGCATGGGTAATCTCCATAGTTCTCCCCTTTTGAAGACTCTTCTCCTCTGAAGTCAAACAGAAGTGCTTGCGTTGACTTCAAGGGCCGTGTGGGATCCACTGTAGCCACACGAGAGGGTCTGGGCCAATATCCAGTCCCTTCTTTGTTGTCATCTGGGCTCTTCCTTTCTGTTCTATGGTATTCTTCCTGGAAGAAAAGAAAATACCCAGTGCTCCTGGGGGATTTCTCCCCTCAAGGTTCAATTAGTTGCATCACTTCCAGCACCAATACCCTTGACCCAAGTGTGGAGAAAGGTATTGGGCTGACCTTCATCCAACAGGACCCCTCGTTACCCTAACACTGGTGTAAGAACACCGAACCTTCAGAGGATCCCATCCTCTGCCGCACATCCCTCTTAACCAACAGATAAGGATGGCCACCCTAATAGGTTAGGATATCAGAGGGGAGCTATGGACGAAGCATCTTTTCCATGATGGCACGGCATCCCTGTCTTACTCATGTGTTTCCAGTCTGACTTCCCCCTGTTAACCTGGGTTGTGGAGATCAGCAGAATCCATGGCAAAAACCTTGACTTGGCTCTACAGGACTCCACAACACAAAACCACAGGCCGCATCCTGCTGTCAACCACTCCGTGTCCAACCTCAGTCAGAGCTATGTTACCTGTCCGGACCAGCAAGTGAGTGCACAGTACAACCTCAATGTTGCCTGTCTGCAACCCACTTTCTGCACTGGTCCACTGTAAAACACAGCCCAACGGGGTAACAAATAGCACAGGGGTGTCAAACATTCTCTAGCCTAGATTGGCCAATTTAACCCCACAGCACCTGATGAGGCGTATACCGCTGAGTGGTGACTTTATGGCCAATCTGGCTAGGCCCCACTGTACAATTTGTTACCAGGATTTTCCTTCTGGGCACATTGCAGTTACTTGCGCAAGGGCAATTCCTTGCAATGTATCCTTCATTCCCACACCTGAAACACCTAATGGGACCTCCTGTCCTTTGTGTCCTATCCTTACCTATCCTGCAGTGTTTCGCTATATGGCCCAAGCAAGCACATGCAAAACATCTGATGTTTGCCCGGCATGGCTTAGGTCCATCCACACTGCAGTCGTGCTCCCTTTTCCTGAACTGCTCCATTCTCAGGGACGCACTTTTCACAATATTTCTCTTACCAGAAATCATTGAACTCTTTTTTCCTATCTGGACAGGCTTAAATTTTGGTAGATTTGGCCTGTTACAGATATCTCTCCCCCCAGAGAGTCTGGCCCTGACTTTATAGAAAAAGAAAGGGCCGGCACCAACTTTGAAAAATTACTGATGACTTGTTGCATGCTGGTCATCAAGCGAGACCTTGCAGCAACCTCATCATTCAGTTTGGCTAGAGTCATGGCAGTAGAGGCAGCCCGCTCCTTGAAGGCTTTGATCTCAGCATAAGACTGAGTCAACTGAGCCTCAAGTTCCTCCTTTTGCCTCTGCAACTCTACCAACTGAGACTCTATTTTAGCCACCTGTGTATGTTGGTCAGCAGAAGACTGCGCATTCACTGCCAGCTGCGCCCATAATGCAGAAACCTGCTGTAAATTACTGGCACAGCACTGGCAATGAATTGTCGGAGGAAATGTCTCCGCTGACCGAGAGACCAGCGCAACATGCTCTGGCTTCCAAATGCTATCCTCAAATGTATGCACAAGTTTGGCTAGCATTTGAAGCCATCTCGTAGCCTTGTTCAGTACTGTCCGTTTGTTAACACAAAGCTTGTCATAACTACAAGCCTGTGCCAACAAATCAGACCACAACATTTCTGTGGAGGAGTAAGAGGTGGGAAGGATGGGATTGAAGGTGCTCTTTTTAGCTAGGTGTAGCAGTGTGGAGAAGTCCATACTCACTTTTTTGGAGGTCACCATCTTCTCTGGAGCTGATCCTGGTTGTCCTTTGGTAGCTGCTTGGAGAAAGTCCTGTAGTTTCCGGAACGCCTTCCCCCGACCAGCTGGACTTCTTTGGCTCCACACCACCGGCGATGGTCCTCTCTTGGTGATAGTATGGATCATCTTCCTTGGCTCCCTTGCACGTTGTTTTTTCTCGGCCATGTAAGTGCAACAGAAAAACCGTTAAACACAAAACAAAAGATCTAGGTTCTTTTGCGAAAGATATTGCACTGTATTCAGCTTTGACTGAGAAATCGCGTTACCTGTCCGAATTACCAGGCCTTTGGACGCACAGAAACCGCTGTCCACGTCCCTCTTGCCTGGCTAATCCACAGTATAAGCAAATCCCCTTGTCAACGCTAAATACAGATACAATTTCCACGCAATGGGCCCTGGCTTGCCAATGTTATAGGGGATATTAATTATTGGTATTTTGGGTAATACCAATAATTAATATTCATAATTAATATTCATAAGCGGGAAAAGCAAACAGGGGAAGGGGGAGAGAGGAAACCACCTAATCTACTGTTATAGGGGATATTAATTATTGGTATTTTGGGTAATACCAATAATTAATATTCATAAATAGGCATAAACCCACTTTCGCTAGTTCCGCCTATTTATACCTTTATATAAATACCTATTGCCTATATAGGTATATTGCCAATATACCTATTGCCACAATCCCACATACGGATTCCACCCACAAACTATCTAAACACATACACTCACACAGAAATACATATAATTACAGCAGTACCCTCCCAAGCCTACTACTAGCTGTCCCTAAAAGGGGTTACTTACAATACAGGGGTTATAGGGGAATGCAAGGGGTTAAATGCAGTGATAAAGGCAGTGCAGGGTTCAGGAGTTTGGGGATAATCAGGGGGTTCCAGGGGTACTTAGCCAGTCTCTGTTTCTGGAGGGGCTGCTTGGCTCCATGTGTGTCTTCCTTCCTCTGTGGTGATGAGCCTCCTCTGCTTGTGGTGTCAAAGCTCCCCCCTAGTCCCCCAAATGCTGGACTATTTATCTATCATAGGTAGGGGGGAAGGTGTGGACAGTCCATGCTATAAAAACAGGTTTAGCATGTCACCAACTACCTGTTTGGGGTCTGCACAAAAGGGCACTAGATATCAATCAGGTGTAATAAACCTTCACAATGCAAGGCCTTGGCCTGGAGGAGACCTCACCCGTGTTCATAGCAACCCTTGCTGTGAACAGCTGATACCAGAGGTGTTTGACAAAGGGCAGATGATCTTATCAATCCTCTGTCCTTTGATGTGCCCGAGTGTCATCAGGGCGACATCTCCCTCTTGCAAGTGCGCTGGTATGCACCTTCAGGGGGATGCAGGGTGGAGCACCTGGACACTGGGGGTCAGTTTATATGTATATAGATAAATGCATATAAAACTGGGGCATATATATGTGTATCTATATACATTAGGAGCAACTAGGGGCACAATATAATATATATAGGGGGCATCATATGCATCAGAAGGCACCACATATTGGGGCATATCTGGAGACCCACAGATACATATATAGAAGGCTCATACATAGATATACATGTATATGCACGCCTAATTAAGGGGGCATGCATGCATATACATGTACACATATACATACCAGCACTTCCTTCTACATCTACAATATGGTGTCATTGCCCCCATGTGTCCCCCAAGCTAAACGCTCTGGCCTATACATCCTGGAAATTAGAAGCACCACTTACTGGAACTATGCAGCACTAAGCTTTCCCTTATGTGCTCATGCACATGATTGTATTTTTGGTCTGTGTCTGATCCCCTTTTTTTTGCGGATCGCACATGGACCCATTAATTCTATGGCTCCGCAAGAAAACCCCGACAGCACACAGATGCCGTCTGTGTGCTGCAAGTGATATAACCTGTCCTATTTTGTTTTTTAGAAAAGAATATGTTTTTTTACAGTAAGCCCTATGAAAATTGTGGTACGCACACAGACCACATCCATACTTTGTGGACCTACTATTTGTGGACTGAAAAACAGATACAGTGGTGTGCAGGAGCCCAAAGACTCTACGTTTCATAATTTTACTCTGTCTCCTTTCATGGCTGCAGAACCTTGGCTGGGAAATAGTGGACTGAGGTCTTAAGGCTGAATTGCACTTGGGGATGTTCATTTCTACCATATGCATTATTGTCTTGCTATTAGAATATCCTATAAATTTGCATGAATGTTGGATTCCAAGCACTGAGACCTCCCAGGGGTGCCTGTACTAGAATATACCTTCATGAAGGGTTGCAGTCAATTATGCCTATGATTTACTGGGCCATTATTTTTTATTACATCAGTTGTAACAAAGATGGCCATGACTTTTGTCTCCAGTTACGTCGAATTTCCATGTCCCATTCGCCATTTATAATCCTCCAATGGCATTTTTAACATTTCGTACAATGGATGTTCTCCAGGAGATTATTAGAGGACCATCTCTCCCAGAAGTGCGTATAGAGGGACATCTTCAAATGAGTTTAGATGAAGTCATCTCATTTTATGGACACATAAATCAGCCCTAATGACTATTATGAGTCCTGCTGTAAAATCTGATGTATAGTGCAATTAATACCGACCACTTGATTGAAACCATTCCAGTTCATTGAGCATGTAACCTGTTTGTAATTTAGAGCTCCTTAGAACATTTAATGACTGGGAAGCTGGTTGGTCGGGGGGAAATTTTTCATTTCAATAAAAACTTCTGAGCCTCATGACATATTTAGGACAACCCCAATGACTTCCTGAGAATAACAAATTATGTACAAATTAATTAGGTTGGGTTCCTTCTTCCCGTAGGGAAACAGTTATTTTTTTTATGAGATGTTGTATTGATTGCTTCCAGAACCCCAGCTACTGCTGTGATGAGCACATGAGGATTTATGTGCAAATACACAATGCACGGCTCCTTTTTACTAGGATATTGTCTTCTACTGAACTGTTTTCCAGCATAGGAAAATAAAGCTTGCTGGTGAAGGCGAATTTAGTTATTGGTAAGAGTCAATCTCATGCCTGCTCTGCTGATTTCATACAAGGCCGAAGTTGCATCCAGAATCCATGTGGCAAGTGTAGGAAGAGCCTTTGACTTATTGATCTATTGATCAATATTTTCACAGACTATAAAACCAGTGCTCACTACTGATGGTTCGTCATAAATGGCCGTGCAGCTTCCTCGGAGTATTATACTACATAATGTTGTTTACCACACTCCATGGTAGATTTTACCACTTTGTTAATGAAGTGCCCTAGAGTATTTTATTCTGACTCAATCACAAGTCCCAGATGTCTGGCAGTAGCATCTGGGTAGGTCAGGTCTATGTTCAGTGCATGTCTTCTACTCTTCTTATACAGTGTGTTGGCCACTACTTTCTCTACTTCATTAATGGAATAATGAATAGAGGAGAGTGATATAGAGAGATTAAAGGGGTTCTCCGGGCTTTAAATATGGATGACCTATTCTCAGGATAGGCCATTAATGTCAGATCGGCAGGGTTGCTGGGTGTCGCAGCACAGACATAGCAGCAGCAAGCAGGAAGACAGACAGGAGATGGTACATGCACACTGCGCGAAACTTCCCTTCAGGTGTCAGACCCCCCCCCATGCCAAATTCTCACCCTAACCTTTTTCCTCCTAACATTACGTATATCACTACAGAACATACAGGGTAAGGCTACATTCACACCACAGTTGTTTTTGCAGCCTTCAATCTGCATATTTTGCTGCTCAATTGAGGATCCATTCCCTTCAATGAACACTGTGTGCTGTCCGCATCTGTATGTCCATTCCTATTTTTGTCAATTTGGACAAAATAGGCATTGTTACAGTGGATCTGCAAAAAAAAAAAATGGATGCCATACGGAACATCAACCTTTTTTTGCGGATCCGCAATTTGCAGACTACAAAACACAACATTCGTGTGAATGAAGCCTAATACAGCGCCTCATACCTCTTACATCCAGTGACGTCTCCTCTGATGTAGATCTTCTCTTTCCTCATCTTCTCCTTTTTTCGCCATTTTTCAGCCATTTCTCATCTCTGCAGTTTGACAGAAAAAAAATCTTAGTTTACTACTTTTCCATCATCCTCCCATCTTCTCGACAAATCATCCTACCACCCCCAGTACTGTGCCACTAGTAGCACACAGATAGTGCCCTTCAATAATTATTGGCACACAGTGTCCTAAAATAACTGCGCCCAGCAAATAGTGTCTCGTAATAGTGTAAACCTAATGTCCCCCAGAAATAACTGCGCTGATACTGTGCCAGGGTGCCCCCCACAGTAATAGTGCTTCCAAAGTCCCAACTAATAATTCTCTGCCAGAGTGCACTTGTTAGTAATAGTGCCCTCAACAGTACTAATGTCCCCACTGTGCCAGTAAGAAACACCCTAATAATGCGCCAGAAGTTCCCCCCATTTATTCCCCCCAAAATCATGTGCCAGTAAGAAATGCCCCAGTGCCATGTGCCGGAAAAATGTGCCAGAAAAATGCCCCCAGTGCCAGTAAAAATGCCCCCATGTGCCAGTAAAAATGGCCCCAGTGCCTGTAATAATGCCCCCAGTGCCAGTAAAAATGCCCCCAGTGCCCCCATGTGCCAGTAAAAATGCCCCCAGTGCCAGTAAAATGCCCCCAGTGCCCCCAAGTGTCAGTAAAAATGCCCCCAGTGCCAGTAAAAATGCCCACAGTGCCAGTAAAAATGCCCCCATGTGCCAGTAAAAATGCCCCCAGTGCCCCCATGTGCTAGTAAAAATGCCCCCAGTGCCAGTAAAATGCCCCCAGTGCCCTCACGTGCCAGTAAAAATGCCCCCAGTGCCAGTAAAAATGCCCCCAGTGCCCCCATGTGCCAGAAAAAATGCCCCCAGTGCCAGTAAAATGCCCCCAGTGCCCCCACGTGCCAGTAAAAATGCCCCCAGTGCCCCCATGTGCCAGTAAAAATGCCCCCAGTGCCCCCATGTGCCAATAAAAATGCCCCCAGTGCCCCATGTGCCAGTAAAAATGCCCCCAGTGCCAGTAAAAATGCCCCCATGTGCCCCTAAAAATGCCCCCATGTGCCCCTAACAGAGCTCCGGTCCGTGACTGCTACAATAAAAAATAAACACTTATACTTATCTCCATGGAGCTGGCAGCGATGCAATGCAGGCCTCTTCCGGCGTGTGTCCCGCGCTGTACGGCTCAGGCGACGCGATGACGTCATTGCGCCGCCTGAGCCGGCCTCTGATAGATATCAGAGGAACGGGCAGGGGAGACGCCTCTCCCTCCCCTGCCCCGCAGTACAAGTATCCTCGCCTGAGGACGGCGATACAGATGACTATGGAGATGAGCGCTTCCACAATGGAAGTGCTCATCTCCCTCTGCCCCGCCACCGCCCCCAACTGTGCGCAGGGTCGCGCCGCACCTGGGCAACTGCGACCGCTGCGACCCCTATAGCTACGCCACTGGGAGAGAGCATTATAGACTGGAACTCAGGAGAGGGGAGAGCATTATATACTGGCACTATGGGGGAGCATTATATGCTGGCACTAGGAGGGGTACCATTATATACTGGCACTGGGGGGCAACATTATATACTGGCACTGGGGGGGCAACATTATATACTGGCACTGGGGGAGTATTATATACTAGCACTAAGGGGGGAGCATTATATACTAGCACTAGGAGGGGCAGCATTATATACTGGCACTGGGGGGCAACATTATATACTGGCACTGGGGGAGTATTATATACTAGCACTAAGGGGGAGCATTATATACTAGCACTAGGAGGGGCAGCATTATATACTGGCACTGGGGGGGCAACATTATATACTGGCACTGGGGGAGTATTATATACTAGCACTAAGGGGGGAGCATTATATACTGGCACTAGGAGGGGCAGCATTATATGCTGGCACTGGGGGGGAATATTGTATACTAACACTAAGGGGGGAGCATTATATACTGGCACTAGGAGGGGCACCATTATATACTGGCACTGGGTGGTCAGCATTATATATTTGCACTGGGGGGAATCATTATATACTGGCACTGGGGAGAGCATTATATACTGTCACTGGGGGGGAGTATTATATACTAGTACTATATACGGCACTAAGGCTCGGCAGCCAATAATGAACACTTCTGGGTAGCGGTGCATGAACAGTCCATGATCCACCATCAAAGCAATGCCACTGCACTTACGCTTCTAGTTAAAGATGTCTGGTCCTGTCAATCAAGTATCAGGGGGAGCTTCTTCAACAGCGGTGACATCCCCTCACAGCTAAAGAACCATATATGATGAACAAATTGAATCATACGAATCCATTCTGACAGAAAAACCACAGGGTTTGGGTGAGCAATGTGACCTTTTGAGTTTAGAAAAGGTTGTTGGATCGTTTTGTTTAACGGCGCTGTCCTTTTCCAGAAATAAACTAAAGCTCTCTCATAAGTTGTAAGAGTGCTAGATTTATTTATATATAGTAAAAACTAGTTGTCATGAAGACACAGCGAACCAATTCTGCGAATACCTGAACAGTACCGACTGGGGTATCTCTTTTACCCCAAATTACAATAAAATGAGTATAGAATTTTTAGATATTGTAATCACCTCCATAGAAAAGACAATAACTACAAAAACCTATTTTAAACCGGTTGATACTAACAGCTACATCCATTATTCCAGTTTTCACCATAAGAAATGGTTAAATAACATCCCATACAGCCAATATAAACGGATCAGACGAAACTGCACTAATCCTATAGAATACAAAAAACAAGCAAACATTCTTAATAATAGGTTTCAAGAAAAAGACTACCCTAAAAAATTAATTAAAGATGCTTATAAAAAATGCAAAGAAATTTCCCAGGAAAATTGCCTACTACCAAGCAACAAAAAGGAACACCCCATGGAATCCATCAACCTTATAACACAATACAGCACATCAAACAACCAAATCAGAGAAATCATGGCAAAGCACTGGCATATATTATTGCAGGACCCTTATCTACAAAAACATCTCCCAAAAAAACCCATCATTACATACCGAAGGGCCCCCACAGTAAAAAATCTTGTAGCCCCCAGTATACTAAAACAACATCAAGGCACATCTGAAGAAAAAAAGATAGAAAAAGGAGAAAAAAGTGCCTGCTCCCAAAAAACAGGGAGCTATAGATGCAACAAGAATAGATGTCTATGTTGCAAAGTGATCACACACGCAAAAAAACAGTTTAAATCAAACACAAATGGCACCACATTCTCAATAAAACAAAACCTAAATTGCCAATCCACATATGTGATATATTTGATAGAATGTAAATGTGGCCTACAATATGTGGGCCGCCCCACACAAAGTCAGATTAAATCAACATAGGTACAATATAAAACGTTTATACAACAAACATGGACTTTCAAGACATTGTGCCACAACAAGAGAAAAACAAGAACATCCAATAAAAATTACCCCAATCGACCACATTCCAGACAACCCATATAATAGGTTCAGTATACTCCAAAAACGCGAAATATACTGGATCTACCAATTGAACACACTGGCACCCTTTGGATTGAATGAAATGAATGAGACTATCCTTATAGATATAAGATCTCACTTACAATCGCACAAATATATTTTATCAAGAGTTTCCTATGAAACAGTGCATTAATCGTAACCCCAGCATTAATCCCAACATTTTAAAACGTACCATACAAGAAACATAGAAATGTAAGCTTGTAGTCCTTCATTCATCTTTACGCTACACTGTATCTCCGCCCGAGGACTAGATCGGGACAATCCCGCAACATAAAGCGAGACATCGCGAGACCTCGAACGATAAATTAAGGTTACACAAGGACTATAATAAAACAGAAGAGACAAGCCCCATATCTAATGAAGTGTGCTCGCGGCTATTATATAAGGATAAAGACCAATATATCTATTTATTTATCTTAATCATGTATTTATTTATTAATTTATTTATTTTAGCATAGATTCATTGAAACTATATATAACTTCTACAGATGAGCAAACACTTTGATCTGACACAGGATAGCATCCCCTTTTATGATCCTATCTTATGATTTGTTGTTGGTTGTTGTCCTTATTGCTATTCTTATCCTGCTTTGTCTTGTGTTGTTTTACTTCTGCTATATGTTGTTTTACTTCTGCTATGTATCAAGTAAGGGGGTGTCACAAAATACGTCACACCCCCAAACCCAACCCCTCCTTTTGCTCGCCAAACGCCGATCTTTTAAATAGTGTGAACATACCTGTATTTTCAGATACATTGTCCTGATGAGGAGGGAAGCCAAAATACCCTCGAAACGTGTTGACAACTAGTTTTTACTATATATAAATAGATCTAGCACTCTTACAACTTATGGGAGAGCTTTAGTTTATTTCTGGAAAAGGACAGCGCCGTTAAACAAAACGATCCAACAACCTTTTCTACACTCAAATATTACTATCGAGTCCCGGACTGGTATTTTCATCACAAGGGACCCGAGGATCGTGGGCTGCAGTCCAAAAGAAACCCCTGACGCTGGTGGGGTTACTAATCACCAGCAAAGCGGTCTATAGTTAGTTGTGACTTCTCACAACACACAAAGGTGAGCGCATTTTATAACCTTTATTTTTAAACCACGCTGCTGATTTCACACAAGTGGCGCTGCCTCTTCTCCTTTTCTTCCAATGTGACCTTTTCCTAGACCTGTGATATCATGGTCAAATGGCCTTTCTGCAGCTCAGCCCCATTCACGTGAAGGGACAGAGCTGCAATACCAAGCACCACCACTATACAGTATACAGCGCTGTGCTTGATGAACTGTTTGCGTCCAAGCGCTGCAGCCCCTTCAAACAGACCCCCTCCAATGTCGTAATAAGGACCTGTCTTGAGGATAGGTCATCAATATTTGAATCCTGGACAACCCCTTAAAATATGATTAGTAGGGGGGGAGCCGTCCTGAAGATATGTTTTAACATAATAAGTCTTTAAATATCTATACCATGCATCTGTATAGCCATTGCTATACCGTATTTATCAGCATTGCTTGCAAGCCCCATAGGAACTGCAGCTTGGTTGTGATGGTCACCTCTGTGACCCTTACTTGTACTTCACATTACAGTTATTTCCATTACAATGATAGCTTTGATATCTACAGGCTTTGGTACATTATGTGAAATATTTTATATGACGATTGCAGGGTGACTGAGGAGCATTGAGCATCGTGTGCAGACAGTAGTTAGGTCATCAATTGATCATTTATTTTTTTATTAGACTAGCAGTTAGACATAAAAAAATGACAAAGGAACCATGTAATTGGTGAAATGCTTGAGGTATTGCCTAGTACTAAGTACATTTGTGATCACTGCTGCTACAATACAGATGCAGCATATAGGCAAATACTGAACCTAGTGGTGCGGTGTTAGGTTTGGATTCTTACTTGGTAAGATACATGGAGATCATTTTAAAGAAATCCAGTGAAAAACCTAGTCCTGTTCTGTTGGAAGGACAAAGAGCAAATTAAAGTGTAACTGTCATTCTTTTTTTTATTTGTGTAATGCATAGGGGAAGTGATACTGACCATTTTTGTAATATACTTTAATTACTAAAATTGTACATTTCTAGTAGAAAAATAGCTGTAAAGTGGCCCAATTTGAGCCTTAGCAACGCTCCTCTGTCTTCTGTTTACATAACATAGTGTAAACAGAAGACAGAGGAGCGTTGCTAAGGCTCAAAATGGGCCACTTTGGAGCTATTTTTCTTATAGAAATGTATGGTTTCAGTGATTAAAGTATATTACAAAAATGGTCAGTATCACTGCCCCTATACATTACACAAATAAAAAAAAGAATGACAGTTACACTTTAACCACTTCCCATCCGGGCCATTTACCCCCTTCCTGACCAGGCCTAATTTTGCAAATCTGACATGTGTCACTTCATGTGGTAATAACTTTGGAACGCTTTTACTTATACAAGCCATTCATAGATTGTTTTCTTGTGACACATTGTACTTTGTGTTAATGGTAAATTTGAGTCAATATATTTTACCTTTATTTATAAAAAATCCAAAATTTACTGAAAATTTTGAAAAAAAATCACAATTTTTTAAATATTAATTTCTCTGCTTTTAAGTTGCATAGGGATATCTAATAATATTGTTATTAATGAACATTCACCATATGTCCACTTTATGTTGGCATAATTTTGGAAATGTAATTTTATTTTTTGAGGACGTTAGAAAGCTTCAAATTTTAGATGTAATTTTTAAGATTTTTATGAAAATTTCCAATTGTTAATTTTAAAGGACCTTTGCAGTTTTAAATTGACTTTGAGGGGCTTAAATAATAGAAACCTCCCATAAATGAACATATTTTATAAACTACAGCCCCCAATGTAATCCAAAGTGATTTTTACAAAGTTGGTTAACCCTTTAGATTTCCCACAAGAATTAAAACAGAAGGAAGGTGAAATTTAAAAATAAATATATATTTTTTGCAGATTTTCAATTTTTAATTCAATTTTCCTATAAGATAGCAAGGGTAAACCGCAAATCAAACCTGAATATTTATTTTCCCGATTCTGAAGTTTGCAGAAACACCCCATATGTGGTTGTAAACTGCTCTGTGATCTTGTGGATTTGAAGGCTATGTCCACTGCTTATCTACAGATCTAATATTTATAAAAAGTTAAATAACCCTGTACACACATTACTTATCCTGCACTGATCTAGAGGCCAGTGATCCACAGCTGCATCCAAAATTCTACTGGTTGTAGATGGAAACAAGCTTGGCGTCAGTCATAGCCCTAAGGGTATAACAACATGGCATGGTTGTGTCGCAGTTGCAACAGGGCTGTGGTCAAGTACCGCTCGGCCATATTGGCTGAAGCTGGCCTTTGTTAATTAATAAAGACCACGCTTAGGTCTTGTTCGCACTTCAGTTGTTTGATCAGTTATTTTCATCAGTTTTTGTGAGCCAAAACCAGGAGAAGCTACACAGAGAGAAGGTAAGATGAAAAGATCTGCACCTGTTTGGTGTTTTTGACCCGCACCTGGTTTTGGTTCATAATCACTGATGAAAATAACTGATCAAAAAAACGGATATGTGAACAAGGCCTTAGTTGGTCTGCATTGTTAATGGCCATGTGGGAATAAAGTGCAGCCACTAACAATGCAGACCAACTGAACAGTGTGGTCTCATTAGTTTAATAAGAGGCAGCTATGGCCCGTACAGCCACACGGTGCTCAACCACATCATGGCCATGTCACACAGTGTCGGACTGGGGTCTCTAGGGCCCACCAGTAAAATGTATTTTGGGGGCCCACCGTACGGATACATTCAAATATAATACATAATTTAACACGTTTTTTTATATGAACATAGGCTGGTTCAGGTGCTGTACATTGAATATGTATGTATGTATGTAGTTCAGTGAGTCTACTGCGTTATCTGCCACTTGTGCAGGGAGTGGGAAACTAGGGGCCCACCTTACCCAGGGGCCCCCCAGGGGAGCCTGGTGTTGCTTTTGCGTTGCGTTGTTGTACTTTTACAGTTTAGGTGAGATCATAAAATGCAGAGGGAAAATTAGGGTGCCTTTTACAGACAAAAAATAATACAAGATTATAGTCAGGCCTTTTTGCAATGAAGATCCATCAGAGTGTTACCAGTTGGGGGTATGCCCCTGCACTGTGACACTGGCAGTGCTGATTGGATAGTGTCAGACTGTGAAGGGACACGCCCCCAAGTGCTAATACCCTGATGGACTTTCATTTAAAACGACAAGCAATTTATTCATAAACTTCTAGTAGGAATAATAGAGGAAAGCCACAATATAGTTGAACCATAGCATAGATGCTCCAAAATTGTTATTATATGGAGAATGAGGTGACAGGTCCTCACATTTTTACAGTTGGCACATAAAACATGAGAAATGTAGATTCTGCACTGTCCTGCATACTCATTTTTTCCCCAGGCCACTTCTACAGAATAGAAAGAGGAATTGTAATATGTACAATTTCAAACTCTATCATGTAAACCTCCATTTTCAGCGATTACAAAAATATTTTTTTTCCAGCTGTGACAATAGCTCATCCTCCCCCCAAAACGCTCCTGTCTGGTACCTGTACGCAGGGTTTCTGCATTTCATAAAATGATGGCACAATTACTGGAAAACAAACAAGTAGACAGAGAACAAACAGCAGGCTCGAGCGCCAGAGGACAGAGTTTAATTATTTTGGCACTGACAAGATGGGAAGATGTAAGTGGCTCACTTGGCCCATGGCTGTCTGTCTTCCGTGATTATTTCAGGTTATGGTCAAGGAGAATCAGAATCTTTGGAATGTGCAGTGTACATGTTAATAAGGTTTATCGGCCCATTTACTGCAACTGTTTCCCACTGTAGATCTATGCAGAGCTGGGTTCACACTTTGCAGTTGTATTTTTTTCCTTTTTTTTTGTTTACGTTCTTCTTTTTCATTATTTTTAAGCTAATAGCAGGAGTGATGTATTTTTTTCTTTTTTTCATGCAATAAATACATCAAAATGTAAACACTAGCGTGAATGACTATGGAAGGGCTTTTTTAAGTGTTTTAGGCTTCATTCACACGACCGTATGTGTTTTGCGGTCCACAAATTGCGGATCCGCAGAAAAAACGGATGACGTTCCGTATGGCATTCGTGTTTCCGTTTTTTTTGCGGATCCATTGTAACAATGCCTATCCTTGTCAGCAAAACGGACAATAATAGGACACGTTCTATCTTTTTTGCGGAACGGAAATACGGACATACGGAAACGGAATGCACACGGAGTACCTTCCGTTTTTTTTTGCGGACCCATTGAAATGAATGGTTCCACATACGGTCCGCAAAAAAAACGGAACGGACACGGAAACAAAATATGGTCGTGTGAATGAAGCCTTAGGCTACATTCACACGTCCGTTTAAAACATCCGCAATCTATCCGCATCTGTTCCGCAATTGCGGACAGTTTTTGCGGATATTTTGCGGATCCATTCATTTCAATGGGTCCTGATAATCTGCGGACATTGCACCGTATGTTGTCCGCATCCATTAATCTGTTCCGTTCCGTTTTGCGGATCCGCAAACAGAAATCCTCCTGTCCTACTTTTCTCCCGAATTGCGGTCCGTAGCACAATGAAAGTCTATGGATCCGCAAAAAATGCGGAAGACATGCGGAAAGGCATCCGCATGTCATCCGTATTTGCGGATTCCGTTCCAGGAGGGGTGAAAAAAAAAGATGTTATTCATCCTTCCGTTTTTTGCGGATCCGCAAAAAATGGATGACATATGGATACATCCTTTCCGTTTTTTACGGAAAGACGGAACAGATGTCCTGGAAAAACGGAGTGTTTTGCGGAACAACAGATCCGCAAAAAACTGACCGTTTTCCAGGATGTGCACACATACGGACATGTGAATGTAGCCTTATACTGATGACCCATCTTCATTATAGGTCATCAGTATCTGATTAGTGAGGATCCGAATCCCAGCACCTCTGTCAATCAGCTGTTCTGAGTGGCCTCTTCCTAGGCCAGCGACATCACGTTCATCGGTCACATGGCCTAATTTCAGTTCAGTTCCATTCAAGTGAATGAGGCTGAGCTGCAATACCAAGTACAACCACTATACAATAGACGGCGCAGTACTTGGTAAGCCTCTTCAAAAAACTGTTTGTCAGGGGTGGCAGCAGTCGGAGCCCCACCGATGATATATTGATGACTGTCCTGAGGATAAAATACTAGGAAAACTCCTTAAGGGGTCATTCACACGACCATGGTTCTGGGTCCGCATCCATTCCGCAATTTTGTGGAACACTTGCGGACCCATTCATTTCAATGAGGCCGCAAAAGATATGGAAAGCACACCGTGTGCTATCCGCATCCGTAGTTCTGTTCCAGATAGAAAATGTCCTATTCATGTCCGCAATAGGACAAGAATAGGCATTTCTATCATAGGACTGGCCATGTGCGTTCCGCCAGTATCCGTGTTTTGTGGATCCGCAATTTGTGGACCAAAAAACACATACGGTCGTGTGAATGTAGCTCCTAACTTTATAGGGCATAACTGTTAGAGTAGCGGAAGGATGTTGGGTC
This sequence comes from Rhinella marina, assembly GCA_900303285.1. NCBI lineage: Eukaryota > Metazoa > Chordata > Amphibia > Anura > Bufonidae > Rhinella > Rhinella marina. The sequence continues at coordinate 49,342 of ONZH01014117.1, read as the reverse complement.
GCACTACTCCATCTCATGTGAGTGCTCTATATAACTCTTCTCAACTTTCTATGTAAGTCTATGTCTATGAGTCTAGACAAAATGGCTGCTCTACTTTATGTATTTTTTATTGCTTTTTTATGGGGCATTGTTTAGCATTTGGAAATATTGAATAGTATTACATTATCGCCTCAAGCTTGTTTTTGGGCACAGTTTCCCTTTTAGCTGCAAGCCTATCTGTGCCTGCCTCCCACTCAAAGTCTTCCCCCAGGACAGAGTTGATTAGTATTGCTCTCTACCGTGTGCAGTACTGTGTCAGCAATATGTACTAATCTCTTTGTCTCTGAAAAGAGAATTAATGCATTTCCTCATATGAGGGATTTGGGTTGGAGAATAAATTTAACTCTCTGATTGCTGACAGAGCCAACGTTACTTCAAACCATTGGCCTTTAAAGGAAGTGTATCACCTTTATACATATATTTACAAATTAAACCCATATAGTGACACATATATTTTTAACCTGTTTTTCTTTTCTTCTATTCCATTTCTAAACATGATTATGGGGGTAGCCATCTTGTTTGAACTATTATTAATAGAGATGAGCGAGTAGTGAAATATTCGAAAGTTCGAAATTCGATTCGAATAGACTGCGAAATTCGACTATTCGACCGGATATCGAATCCCATTAAAGTCTATGGGAAAAAAATGCTCGCCACTTGGAAATCTCAATTCGACCACTTGGAGGTCACCAAGTCCACCCTGGAACCTCAGAAAAGGATGCCAACACTGCTGGAATGCAACTGGGACAGCAGGGGAAGCATGTCTGGGTGCATATAACGCGCCCAAGTCGCACTATTACGCCACTATCACAGCCTCTCAACAATACACTCCAAACACAATCTAACCTCTCTGTAAAGTGAGACCATACAAGGAAACCTTCTTTCCTCTACATTGCCATGGACCCCAAGCCAAACTAGACAAAAAAGAAGATAAAATTCTGCACCCCTTAAAATCACGTTGCCTATGACAACCACAGATGGCATAAGCAAAGGGGAAAGCAAATAGACCCCACCCCTAATTGTCATTGTGTGTGTGAGATGTGGTCAGACATGTCTTCTTTAAAATGTAAAAACAACTCAAACACATGCAGAAGCCTTAAAATGCCCAAATTGTTGGCGCTTGAGATGTCAGTGACCCGACCTGGCCCAGTGTCATGTCTAGCAGGTAAAGCAGTGGGGATGTTGAGGGATGCGTAGGACCGCAAAAGGCAGGAAGAGGCCGTGGGCTGGCCAGAGGCTCATGGAAAATTTTGTGGCGGCCCAAGAGGTGACACCTCTTAAAAATTATGTGGAGGCCCAAGAGGTGAGACCTCTTAAAAATTATGTGGAGGCCCAAGAGGTGAGACCTGTTAAACATTTTGTGGAGGCCCAAGAGGTGAGACGTATTAAAAATTATGTGGAGGCCCAAGAGGGGAGACCCGTTAAAAATTATGTGGAGGCCCAAGAGGTGAGACCTCTTAAAAATTATGTGGAGGCCCAAGAGGTGAGACCTCTTAAAATTTTGTGGAGGCCCAAGAGGTGAGACCTCTTAAAAATTATGTGGAGGCCCAAGAGGTGAGACCTGTTAAAGATTTTGTGGAGGCCCAAGAGGTGAGACGTATTAAAAATTATGTGGAGGCCCAAGAGGGGAGACCTGTTAAAGATTTTGTGGAGGCCCAAGAGGTGAGACCTCTTAAAAATTATGTGGAGGCCCAAGAGGTGAGACCTCTTAAAAATTATGTGGAGGCCCAAGAGGTGAGACCTCTTAAACATTTTGTGGAGGCCCAAGAGGTGAGACCTCTTAAAAATTATGTGGAGGCCCAAGAGGTGAGACCTGTTAAAGATTTTGTGGAGGCCCAAGAGGTGAGACGTATTAAAAATTATGTGGAGGCCCAAGAGGGGAGACCTGTTAAAGATTTTGTGGAGGCCCAAGAGGTGAGACGTATTAAAAATTATGTGGAGGCCCAAGAGGTGAGACCTCTTAAAAATTATGTGGAGGCCCAAGAGGTGAGACCTCTTAAACATTTTGTGGAGGCCCAAGAGGTGAGACCTCTTAAAAATTATGTGGAGGCCCAAGAGGTGAGACCTGTTAAAGATTTTGTGGAGGCCCAAGAGGTGAGACGTATTAAAAATTATGTGGAGGCCCAAGAGGGGAGACCTGTTAAAGATTTTGTGGAGGCCCAAGAGGTGAGACCTCTTAAAAATTATGTGGAGGCCCAAGAGGTGAGACCTCTTAAAAATTATGTGGAGGCCCAAGAGGTGAGACCTCTTAAACATTTTGTGGAGGCCCAAGAGGTGAGACCTCTTAAAAATTATGTGGAGGCCCAAGAGGTGAGACCTGTTAAAGATTTTGTGGAGGCCCAAGAGGTGAGACGTATTAAAAATTATGTGGAGGCCCAAGAGGGGAGACCTGTTAAAGATTTTGTGGAGGCCCAAGAGGTGAGACGTATTAAAAATTATGTGGAGGCCCAAGAGGGGAGACCCGTTAAAAATTATGTGGAGGCCCAAGAGGTGAGACCTGTTAAACATTTTGTGGAGGCCCAAGAGGTGAGACGTATTAAAAATTATGTGGAGGCCCAAGAGGGGAGACCTCTTAAAAATTATGTGGAGGCCCAAGAGGTGAGACCTCGTAAACATTTTGCGCAGGCCCAAGAGGTGAGACCTCTTAAAAATTATGTGGAGGCCCAAGAGGTGAGACCTCTTAAACATTTTGTGGAGGCCCAAGAGGTGAGCCATAAATATAAAAATTTTTCTGATTTACGGACCAATTCTACGGCGGTTAAGGAGGAGGAGGAGGAGGTGGAGGAGGAAATGGCACTTCATACACATGGCACTTCACTTTTGGCTGCTTTCCACTGTTGGAGAAGCAAAGTCCGGGTCAATCCACTTGCTGTTCATTTTGATTAGCGTCAGCCTGTCGGCACTGTCGGTTGACAGGCGGCTGCGCTTATCGGTGATAATGCCCCCGGCAGCGCGGAACACCCTTTCTGATAGCACGCTGGCGGCAGGGCAGGCAAGCACCTCCAAGGCGTACAGGGACAGTTCCAGCCACGTGTCCAACTTGGATTGCGAAGACCCAGTACAGTTTGTTCTCCACTATCCGGACAACACGTGTGTCCCGGGAAAAGCAGCCCAGCATGAAGTCAGCCATGTGTGCCAGACTCTGAATAGGTATGACGTCACTGCCCCCACCAGAAGGATCACTTGCCATTTCCTCCTCTTCCTCTTCCGCCTCCTCTCCGCCCCATCCGCGCTGAACCAATGGGACGCGCACAGCCTGACTGCTACCCTCGCCGCCAGCATCCTCCTCCTCTTCCACAGCCACCTCCACGTCGTCCTCCTCCTCCTCATCCTCCTCCTCCTGCAACTGCCACCGTGAAGCAGACAAAAGTGTGGTCTGACTGTGTAGCTCCGTTGCGTCTCCTCCTGCCCCCGTCTCCTCTGTGTGCAATGCGTTCTCCCTTATTGCGATGAGGGATTCTTTAAGGACGCATAGGAGCGGGATGGTTACGCTCGGCCCTGCTGGCTGTGGCCTCACTTCTCTGTCTGAACTGTCCTCTGCCTGTGGACATCCCTCTGCCTGTGGACATCCCTCTGCCTGTGGACATCCCTCTGCCTGTGGACATGCCTCTGCCTGTGGACATCCCTCTGCCTGTGGACATTCCTCTGCCTGTGGACATCCCTCTGCCTCTTGCTGCCTTTTTCGGTGCTGCGCAGACCACCACCTCTCCACTGCTTTCCTCGCTGGACATCACCCTGGACCGGGTCAGTATCGGACAGTACAAAGCGGTGGTACATTTCATACTCCAGCCGTGGCCTGTTTTCATTCTCCCAATGCCTTGAGACATGTACTGAATGTAAATGAAGGTGTTGTAATCGCGTCTCTCTGTGACAATAGCTCGATACTATCAACTGCCAATTTTATTTTTAACTTTTTTTTTTTTTTAGCGAACAGTTTTTTTCAACTTACTGATGTTTTCCAGTCTCTGTTTGGAAACTTTCTATGACTTTTTTCGTACTGGGTGCATTTGGTATAAATATGCAGAGAGTTATTTATGGTTTAATCGCAGAACGATGCAAAGGGAAAGCGTCGTCTAAAGGAGAATCATTTACCTCAGATAATTCAACCAGCAACTATGGCCCCCAACAGCATTTCCGCGCCCCCGTCCTCGTCCACGTCCTATTCCGCTAGCCCCCCTCCGCATTTTATTTTTTTTTGGTTACAATATTTTGCCTTCACAGCCGTGAAATAATTTTGCAAGAGAACGCACAGTACAGTTGCCAATTATAAGGCCTAATATTTTAGAGTTCAAGGTACACAGCCGTGTACTAACTTTTCAGACGGTGGGTATTAACACCAGGTATTTAAAGAATTTTGCAAGAGAACGCACAGTACAGTTGCCAATTATAAGGCCTAATATTTTATAGTATAATTATGTGGATGCCCAAGAGGTGAGACCTGTTAAAAATTTTGTGGAGGCCCAAGAGGTGAGCCATAAATATATACATTTTTCTTATTTACGGAGCAATTCTACGGCGGTTAAGGAGGAGGAGGAGGAGGAGGTGGAGGAGGAAATGGCACTTCATACAGATGGCACTTCACTTTTGGCTGCTTTCCACTGTTAACCTCTTAAACCTTTTGTGGAGGCCCAAAAGGTGAGACCTGTTAAAAATTATGTGGAGGCCCAAGAGGTGAGACCTGTTAAACATTTTGTGGAGGCCCAAGAGGTGAGACCTGTTAAACATTTTGTGGAGACCCAAGAGGTGAGACCCGTTAAAAATTATGTGGAGGCCCAATAGGTGAGACCTGTTAAACATTTTGTGGAGACCCAAGAGGTGAGACCCGTTAAAAATTATGTGGAGGCCCAATAGGTGAGACCTGTTAAACATTTTGTGGAGACCCAAGAGGTGAGACCCGTTAAAAATTATGTGGAGGCCCAATAGGTGAGACCTGTTAAAAATTATGTGGAGGCCCAAGAGGTGAGACCTCTTAAACATTTTGTGGAGGCCCAAGAGGTGAGACCTCTTAAAAATTATGTGGAGGCCCAAGAGGTGAGACCTGTTAAAGATTTTGTGGAGGCCCAAGAGGTGAGACGTATTAAAAATTATGTGGAGGCCCAAGAGGGGAGACCTGTTAAAGATTTTGTGGAGGCCCAAGAGGTGAGACGTATTAAAAATTATGTGGAGGCCCAAGAGGGGAGACCCGTTAAAAATTATGTGGAGGCCCAAGAGGTGAGACCTGTTAAACATTTTGTGGAGGCCCAAGAGGTGAGACGTATTAAAAATTATGTGGAGGCCCAAGAGGTGAGACCTGTTAAAAAATTATGTGGAGGCCCAAGAGGTGAGCCATAAATATATACATTTTTCTTATTTACGGAGCAATTCTACGGCGGTTAAGGAGGAGGAGGAGGAGGAGGAGGTGGAGGAGGAAATGGCACTTCATACAGATGGCACTTCACTTTTGGCTGCTTTCCACTGTTAACCTCTTAAACCTTTTGTGGAGGCCCAAAAGGTGAGACCTGTTAAAAATTATGTGGAGGCCCAAGAGGTGAGACCTGTTAAACATTTTGTGGAGGCCCAAGAGGTGAGACCTGTTAAACATTTTGTGGAGACCCAAGAGGTGAGACCCGTTAAAAATTATGTGGAGGCCCAATAGGTGAGACCTGTTAAACATTTTGTGGAGACCCAAGAGGTGAGACCCGTTAAAAATTATGTGGAGGCCCAATAGGTGAGACCTGTTAAACATTTTGTGGAGACCCAAGAGGTGAGACCCGTTAAAAATTATGTGGAGGCCCAATAGGTGAGACCTGTTAAAAATTATGTGGAGGCCCAAGAGGTGAGACCTCTTAAACATTTTGTGGAGGCCCAAGAGGTGAGACCTGTTAAACATTTTGTGGAGGCCCAAGAGGTGAGACCTGTTAAAAATTATGAGGAGGCCCAAGAGGTGTGACCTCTTAAAAATTATTTTGAGGCCCAAGAGGTGAGACCGGTTAAAAATTATGAGTAGGCCCAAGAGGTGAGACCTGTTAAAAATTATGAGGAGGCCCAAGAGGTGAGACCTCTTAAACATTTTGTGGGGGCCCAAGAGGTTGAAACCTCTTAAACATTTTGTGCAGGCCCAAGAGGTGAGACCGGTTAAAAATTATGTTGAGGCCCAAGAGGTGAGACCGGTTAAAAATTATGTTGAGGCCCAAGAGGTGAGACCGGTTAAAAATTATGTTGAGGCCCAAGAGGTGAGACCGGTTAAAAATTATGAGTAGGCCCAAGAGGTGAGACCTCTTAAACATTTTGTGGAGGCCCAAGAGGTGAGCCATAGACATATACATTTTTCTTATTTACGGAGCAATTCTACGGCGGTAAAGGAGGAGGAGGAGGAGGAGGTGGAGGAGGAAATGGCACTTCATACAGATGGCACTTCACTTTTGGCTGCTTTCCACGGTTGGAGAAGCAAAGTCCGGGTCAATCCACTTGCTGTTCATTTTGATTAGCGTCAGCCTGTCGGCACTGTCGGTTGACAGGCGGCTGCGCTTATCGGTTATAATGCCCCCGGCTGCGCTGAACACCCTTTCTGATAGCACGCTGGCGGCAGGGCAGGCAAGCACCTCCAAGGCGTACAGGGACAGTTCCAGCCACGTGTCCAACTTGGAGACCCAGTAAGTGTAGGACGCCGAGGGATCGGGGAGGACAGGGTTACGGTCTGCCAGGTACTCCCGCAACATCCGCCGATACTTGTCCCTCCTGCTGATAGCGGGCCCCGCAGTGATGGAAGTTGCACGAGGGGGTGCCATGAACGTGTCCCACACCTTGGAGAGTGTTCCCCTGGTGGCTGTGGGCCTGATGGATGTTGTGGGACTCTGGGAGACCCTCTCCTCTCTGCCGCCAGCGATGGTGGGTGGGAAAATCTCCATCATGTTCTGCACGAGTTCCCTCTGGTATTCCAGCAATCGATTCGTCCTCTCCTCTACCGGAATAAAAGAGGAGACGTTATCTTTATACCGGGGGTCCAGGAGTGCGAAGACCCAGTACAGTTTGTTCTCCACTATCCGGACAACACGTGTGTCCCGGGAAAAGCAGCCCAGCATGAAGTCAGCCATGTGTGCCAGACTCTGAATAGGCATGACCTCACTGCCCCCACCAGAAGGATCACTTGCCATTTCCTCCTCTTCCTCTTCCGCCTCCTCTCCGCCCCATCCGCGCTGAACCAATGGGACGCACACAGCCTGACTGCTACCCTCGCCGCCAGCATCCTCCTCCTCTTCCACAGCCACCTCCACGTCGTCCTCCTCCTCATCCTCCTCCTCCTGCAACTGCCACCGTGAAGCAGACAAAAGTGTGGTCTGACTGTGTAGCTCCGTTGCGTCTCCTCCTACCCCCGTCTCCTCTGCGTGCAATGCGTTCTCCCTTATTGCGATGAGCGATTCTTTAAGGACGCCTAGGAGCGGAATGGTTACGCTCACTATAGCGTCCTCGCTGCTGACCTTCTTGGTGGACTCCTCAAAGATACGCAGTACATCGCATATGTCTGCCATCCATGGCCACTCGTGGTTGGCAAACTGAGGGAGCTGAGTTGGAGGCACGCGTGGATTCATTATCTGGTACTCCATCAATGCTCTCTGCTGCTCACACACCCTGGCCAACATGGAATAGGTGGAATTCCAGCGAGTCGGCAGGTCGCACAACAGCCGATGTTCAGGCAAATGGAGGCGTTGCTGGAGTTTTTTTAAGCTAGCAGCAGCTACAGTTGACTTCCGAAAGTGAGCGCACAAGCGCCGCACTTTCACCAGTAGCTCTGCCAGGTTGGGGTAAGTCTTCAGAAATTTTTGGACTACCAGATTAAAAACGTGGGCCAGGCATGGTACGTGATTGAGTTCGGCAAGCTCCAGAGCCGCCACCAGGTTACGGCCGTTATCGCACACGACCATGCCTGGTCCTAGCTGCAGCGGCGACAGCCACATCTCCGTCTGCTGCAATATGGCGTCCCTCACCTCTGGGGCGCTGTGCTTCCTGTCGCCCAAGCTGATGAGCTTTAGCACCGCCTGCTGACGTCTCCCCGCGCCAGTGCTGCAACGCTTCCAGCTAGCGGCTGAGGGAGATGTTAAGGCACAGGAGGAGGAGGAGGAGGAGGAGGAGGAGGGGGGTTTATCAGAACCCATGCTGGCAATCTTGGGCGGGGGTGGTAGGTAGGCCGTCTCTGTTTGCGACCCCGTCCCCGCCTCCACTACATTCACCCAGTGTGCCGTCAGAGAAATGTATCGTCCCTGGCCGCAAGCGCTTGTCCATGAGTCGGTGGTCAAGTGGACCTTTGCGCTGACTGCGTACCTCAGGGCCCGCCTGATGTTACGCGACACGTGCTGGTGCAGGGCGGGGACGGCACTCCGGGAAAAGTAGTGGCGGCTAGGGACGGAATAGCGAGGTGCGGCAGCCGCCATCAGGTCGCGGAAGGCCTGCGTCTCCACAAGCCTAAACGGCAACATCTCCAGGGCCAGCAGTTTGGAGATGTGGCAGTTTAAGGCTTGGGCTTGGGGGTGACTCGAGGCGTACTTCCGCCTGCGGTCGAACGCCTGCGAGATGGACAGTTGTTGGGACGAGGAGTGTGAAGGTGCAGGCGAAGAGGCGGGGGAAGGGGCGGGGGAAGGGGAGGCTGAAGGAGAAGGCCCCAAAGTAGCAGAGGCAGAGCAGAGGCAGATGTGGAGGTGTCCTGGCTGGAGGTCTGGACCGCAGTGGCAGCACACAACAAAGGGGAAGAGGCAGTGGCAGCAAGACCGGGCGCAGTTTGTATTGCGTTTGCTCTCTCCCACTCAGCCCAGTGCTTGAATTCCAAGTGACGCCGCATGCCTGAGGTGGTCAGATTGCTCTTCTCAGAGCCCCTACTCAGTTTTGAGTGGCAGAGTGTGCAAACCGCGCTCAGTTTGTCATCCGCACAAACATTAAAATATCTCCACACCACAGAAGTACGAGGCCTCGATGGGGGAGCTTCGCGCGACTGGCCGCTGGCGGGAACAGCTTCGGCCCTGCTGGCTGTGGCCTCACTTCTCTGTCTGAACTGTCCTCTGCCTGTGGCCATCCCTCTGCCTGTGGCCATCCCTCTGCCTGTGGCCATCCCTCTGCCTGTGGACATCCCTCTGCCTGTGGACATCCCTCTGCCTGTGGACATCCCTCTGCCTGTGGACATCCCTCTGCCTCTTGCTGCCTTTTTCGGTGCTGCGCAGACCACCACCTCTCCACTGCTTTCCTCGCTGGACATCACCCCTGGCCAAGTGGGGTCGGTCATTTCGTCATCCACCAGCTCCTCTTCCACTTCCTCACTCTGCTCCTCCTCCTGCCCACTGGACATTCCAACAGCCTCCCTTGATGGCAACTGCGTCTCATCATCATCATCGCTCATGATAACAGATGCTGGCTCAGGGTCCACATCAGCAGGAGATGGCGAAAACTCCAGTGTTTGGGCATCACTACAAACAAATTCCTCTGCTAGCTCCTGGGATTCTTCCGGCACATCTGAAAAAGGACCCGAAAAGAGCTCCTGGGAGGGGTCAAGGGTGGGATGACTCTGTTGGCCAGGTGTGGAGGAAGGAGGGTCAGAGTGAGACTGTGTGGATGACTGGCTGGTGGACAACTGTGTGGAAGCGCTATCGGCTATCCATTGCACCACCTGTTCAACCTGCTCAGGCCTCAACAGCGGTGTAACCCGCCCCCTGCTTAACTGTCCCATAAAGGCAGGGATTCTGGATGAGCGGGATCCTGGCTGATCCTCACCAGCACACATTGTATCCCCACTGGCTTCAACAAGGCCCCCAACAGCATTTCCGCGCCCCCGTCCTCGTCCACGTCCACGTCCTATTCCGCTAGCCCCCCTCCGCATTTTATTTTTTTTTTGTTGCAAATACAATATTTGGGTATATAATTAGGTATGTGAAATACTTTAGCAAGAGAACGCACAGTACAGTGGCCTATTAAAAGGCCTAGATATTGTATATTTCAAAGTACACAGCCGTGTACTAACTGAACAGACGGTGGGTATTTACACCAGGTATGTGAGATAATTTAGCAAGAGAACGCACAGTACAGTGGCCTATTAAAATGCCTAGATATTGTATATTTCAAAGTACAAAGCCGTGTAGTAACTGAACAGACGGTGGGTATGTACACCAGGTATGTGAGATAATTTAGCAAGAGAACGCACAGTACAGTGGCCTATTAAAATGCCTAGATATTGTATATTTCAAAGTACAAAGCCGTGTAGTAACTGAACAGACGGTGGGTATTTACACCAGGTATGTGAGATAATTTAGCAAGAGAACGCACAGTACAGTGGCCTATTAAAATGCCTAGATATTGTATATTTCAAAGTACAAAGCCGTGTAGTAACTGAACAGACGGTGGGTATGTACACCAGGTATGTGAGATAATTTAACAAGAAAACGCACAGTACAGTGGCCTATTAAATGGCCTAGATATTGTATATTTCAAAGTACAAAGCCGTGTAGTAACTGAACAGACGGTGGGTATTTACACCAGGTATGTGAGATAATTTAGCAAGAGAACGCACAGTACAGTGGCCTATTAAAATGCCTAGATATTGTATATTTCAAAGTACAAAGCCGTGTAGTAACTGAACAGACGGTGGGTATGTACACCAGGTATGTGAGATAATTTAACAAGAAAACGCACAGTACAGTGGCCTATTAAATGGCCTAGATATTGTATATTTCAAAGTACAAAGCCGTGTAGTAACTGAACAGACGGTGGGTATTTACACCAGGTATGTGAGATAATTTAACAAGAGAACGCACAGTACAGTGGCCTATTAAATGGCCTAGATATTGTATATTTCAAAGTACAAAGCCGTGTAGTAACTGAACAGACGGTGGGTATTTACACCAGGTATGTGAGATAATTTAACAAGAGAACGCACAGTACAGTGGCCTATTAAAATGCCTAGATATTGTATATTTCAAAGTACACAGCCGTGTAGTAACTGAACAGACGGTGGGTATTTACACCAGGTATGTGAGATAATTTAACAAGAGAACGCACAGTACAGTGGCCTATTAAAATGCCTAGATATTGTATATTTCAAAGTACAAAGCCGTGTAGTAACTGAACAGACGGTGGGTATTTACACCAGGTATGTGAGATAATTTAGCAAGAGAACGCACAGTACAGTGGCCTATTAAAATGCCTAGATATTGTATATTTCAAAGTACAAAGCCGTGTAGTAACTGAACAGACGGTGGGTATGTACACCAGGTATGTGAGATAATTTAACAAGAAACGCACAGTACAGTGGCCTATTAAATGGCCTAGATATTGTATATTTCAAAGTACAAAGCCGTGTAGTAACTGAACAGACGGTGGGTATTTACACCAGGTATGTGAGATAATTTAACAAGAGAACGCACAGTACAGTGGCCTATTAAATGGCCTAGATATTGTATATTTCAAAGTACAAAGCCGTGTAGTAACTGAACAGACGGTGGGTATTTACACCAGGTATGTGAGATAATTTAACAAGAGAACGCACAGTACAGTGGCCTATTAAAATGGCCTAGATATTGTATATTTCAAAGTACAAAGCCGTGTAGTAACTGAACAGACGGTGGGTATTTACACCAGGTATGTGAGATAATTTAACAAGAGAACGCACAGTACAGTGGCCTATTAAAATGCCTAGATATTGTATATTTCAAAGTACACAGCCGTGTAGTAACTGAACAGACGGTGGGTATTTACACCAGGTATGTGAGATAATTTAGCAAGAGAACGCACAGTACAGTGGCCTATTAAAATGCCTAGATATTGTATATTTCAAAGTACAAAGCCGTGTAGTAACTGAACAGACGGTGGGTATGTACACCAGGTATGTGAGATAATTTAACAAGAAAACGCACAGTACAGTGGCCTATTAAATGGCCTAGATATTGTATATTTCAAAGTACAAAGCCGTGTAGTAACTGAACAGACGGTGGGTATTTACACCAGGTATGTGAGATAATTTAACAAGAGAACGCACAGTACAGTGGCCTATTAAATGGCCTAGATATTGTATATTTCAAAGTACAAAGCCGTGTAGTAACTGAACAGACGGTGGGTATTTACACCAGGTATGTGAGATAATTTAACAAGAGAACGCACAGTACAGTGGCCTATTAAAATGCCTAGATATTGTATATTTCAAAGTACACAGCCGTGTAGTAACTGAACAGACGGTGGGTATTTACACCAGGTATGTGAGATAATTTAACAAGAGAACGCACAGTACAGTGGCCTATTAAAATGCCTAGATATTGTATATTTCAAAGTACACAGCCGTGTAGTAACTGAACAGACGGTGGGTATTTACACCAGGTATGTGAGATAATTTAGCAAGAGAACGCACAGTACAGTGGCCTATTAAAATGCCTAGATATTGTATATTTCAAAGTACACAGCCGTGTACTAACTGAACAGACGGTGGGTATTTACACCAGGTATGTGAGATAATTTAGCAAGAGAACGCACAGTACAGTGGCCTATTAAAATGCCTAGATATTGTATATTTCAAAGTACACAGCCGTGTAGTAACTGAACAGACGGTGGGTATTTACACCAGGTATGTGAGATAATTTAGCAAGAGAACGCACAGTACAGTGGCCTATTAAAATGCCTAGATATTGTATATTTCAAAGTACACAGCCGTGTACTAACTGAACAGACGGTGGGTATTTACACCAGGTATGTGAAATTATTTAGCAAGAGAACGCACAGTACAGTTGCCAATTAAAAGGCCTAGATATTGTATATTTCAAGGTACACAGCAGTAGTGCCAAATATAGTTTGGTATGTAGCAGAGCACCTAATACACCACTAATGCCTCTCTCTGTCCCTACTCCAGCAGCTATCCCTGAATACAGCAGCCGTTCTCTGTAAAGTCTATATTGTAGTAAAGCTATCACTGAAGTCCACTGTAGTAGCCCTGATAAGGGCTTTTATTCACGCTCCTGCCTGTCCAACAGCTAAAATCTGTCTCTCCCTTCTCCAGCCTCTGTCCCTGACTAAGTTCACGCAGCATATGCGTACGAGCAGGAAGAGCTGAGTTTTTATGATTCGAGGTCACATGGTTTTTCCAGCCAATCCATGTAGACGCTGTTTTCGCGCTGCCAGCGTGCTCAGCGTGCCTGTCATACCCCCCCTGCATGTTGATTGGTGGAAAAAGAGCGCCAGGGAAGGTGGGAGGGGAAACGAATTCTAAGTGCGCCATCGCCGTTATACTCGATTGAAATCGAGTGTGCCGAATATCGTAGTATTCGATCGAATACCAGCTCGATCGAACACTACTCGCTCATCTCTAATTATTAACAGCAGCAACCACATGGGCTATAGACACAATAGTCTGGAAGGGACTCATTGACATCTAAGGGAGAGTTTTCTAGGAATTCTTTGTGACTTGTGCAGAGGACATTGTGCAGGGAGGGGGAAGATGTAAGCAGTGACCATCACTTGTAATGGTGGAAAAAATAATAACAAAAAAGAGGTGCAGAAGTACTGCTTAAACGATTAAAATATATTAAAGCAATAAAGTAGCTACAGACAATTCAACAATTGTGAATATAGCTGATAATGTTTTGGGGATTTTTAAAACAAATGACATGAGATGGAATATGAAATATAATCTTGCTCTGGAAGAGTTTTCTAGGAATGCTCTGTGAACTGTACAGAGGACATTGTGCAGGGAGGTGGAGGATATACCCTGTGACCACCACCTTTTATGAATGGTGGATAAATAATAATAATAAAAATAATATATAATAATAATATAGATGTGCTGCTAAAATTATTACAATTTATTAAAAAATATACTGTATATACAATATATCAATATATACTTACATTTTATTTTAACCAGTTTTTTTTTTTTTAATCCTATTCCCTGATCATGATTGGGAGGTAGCCCTTGCCTGAGCTGCTATTAACATCAGCAACCACATGGGCCATAGACACAATAGTCTGGAAGGGACTCATTAACATCTAAGAGAGAGTTTTCTAGGAATGCTCTGTGACTTGTGCAGAGGACATTGTGCAGGGAGGGGGAAGATATAAGCAGTGACCATCACTTATTTTGAATGGTGGAAAAATGATTAAACTATATTAAAGAGATAAAGTAGCTACAGACAATGCAACACATTTTAGAAGGTTTCTTCATCAGGCAAATCTCTTAAAGGGTATTTCCACACAATTGTGAAAAGTGATCTCTACAGAACAAAAATGGTCAACAGTGTCATTAGGCCTAGTGACCAGTATGAAAACAGCAAGATTTTAGGATTTTTTTTTATGATGTGAGATGGCAGGGAATATGAAATATAGCCTCTAAAATTCTTACACAAAATATATCTACTATGAAAAGTAACAATGGTCCATTTTCTGATGACACATTCACTTTAGATGAAAGCAAGTGCAAAACTCAACATTTGCAAGATTGTGTTTTTTTATATTGTGTTGTAAACTGATTTTTGCTTGTTTGATGTGCAATAAAGAGTGTTCTCAGCAGATCCGCCCTTGTAATAAGAAGAACATTTCAGCATCTTTTCCACAGAGCAGGAAATTAAATAAATCACTAGGATTGCTGAGCATAAAGTGCTTTATAAATTCTTTAAAAAACTTGTTTGAAAATCTCAGAGTGGTCATTATGGTGCATTATTCAGTTGGTTAGGAATAGTTTGCAAGGCAAACATTTCCATATATCTTCATTGTGCGTACATCTGCTCTTCTCTCTAACGATTACCAGCCATCATATCATACATGTTGCCTCTTTGCAGTCCTCAAGTCATTCATTCTAATTAGTGACCAGTTATCGGCTTGAAAGCTTAAAAATTTGTCATAGCGTAAAAGGAAAAAAAAAATAAAAAAATAACAAAACACAAAAAACCCAACTATTTCCTTCCATTTTTTTTCAAACTTTTAATCAGTGCCGATAGACACTTTAGTCACACACGCTAATGAATTGTTCAGTGGCTCAGTCTGCCATTTAACTCATCGGGGCATTCTATTGGCAGGCTAAGCCAGAAGGCGAAGGCTGTTTCCAATTCACTTAATGAGACAATCCTTGATAACAGCTTTTTAGAATAATCCCAGCCACCTCTTCCATTAACATACTGTACCCTAACTATATGAACTAATTGACAGACGACATTCATTTAGAGATTACACCAATTGAGAGCAGAGGATGTAAGACCATAAAGAAGACAATTGTAATGTTCAATTGTAGCATGGGTAGCAAAAACACACCCAAGCCATGCAGTCAGTGATTAAAAGCCTAATAAAATCCTTCAAAAATCTAAAGTGAGAAAGCTTAGCAAGTCAATTTAGCTAGCAATAGAATCTTTACTACCCAGGTAGATATTTGCCAACATTTCATGTGAACACCAGTTTTGATGTGTGAACACATGCACAGGACGACAGCATAAAACTTATCATTAAATGCCAGAGCTGTCAGTCAAGTGCAGTTCCACCTACATTCAGCTTCCCCGGAAGTGTAAACACTAGAGACACAGTCATCGCAGCTTGTTTCCATCTTACAGTATTAACTTTCTTCTACAGATTTCTTCTACAGCCAATTTCTCAAAATTCATTTTGAGTCAGGTTCCGTCAAATCAGCTGTAAGATTAGATTTGGTCCGAATTGAAAGTCCTGGAAATGTTTTGAATGATACTCTGAGTTCTCCTAGGACTTTCAAGCTCATTAAATGGGTTGTCCCATAAAATGATTTTATATTTTTAAAACTAGCATCTGGATCTGAACATGTTTGTCATTGTATGTGATTAAAAAATTAGTATTGTCACTGAGTAATAGAATAAAATGTATCTGTATAGCGCCACCTGCTGCCTTTTTCCTTATGCTTCTGTCCACCTTGCTGAGGTGGATGCACATATTCAGTTCATTCCATTCCATTAACTGCCCCTAGCAATATCTTCTGTTACAGGTAGAGAGCTGCAGCATAAAGAACATGCCCACTGAGAAAGGACACACCCCATGAGCTTCCAGCTTAAAATAAATGTGGAAAAAGAATGGCATGTACATACTATATAATCATGGGCTAACCCCTTGTAACCCCATATATTTAAAGCAAAGTTGGCATTAGTAATGTCAAAGTGACAGAGACATCTATACCTATGGGTAAATGATGGTAACAAAATCATGACTTTTTGGTGGAAGATGCCTCCTCTGTTTTCTGATCTGTAAAATAGTGTCTGCCAGTTTGAGCTACTCATGCCTGAAGAATCACAAAAGTTTCTGATTTGGCCACATTAAGAACCTTTTGAGAAACTTGTAGTGAATTTTATCCACGTAGAATCCATTTGCTAATTTTTACTCTCTTCTATAACATCCAGGAATGTGCCTAATGATTGTTTGACTTGAGTATATTTTTTTGACTTCCTTTAGAGGTTTACTTTTTGAAGGCTTTGAAGACCATGCATGGCGTCAAACACGGTCCTCTGTTCTCTTGCGTGCTGCGCTTCAAATCTTGGCAGTCTGAAAGCTGTTTAGTGCTGGAAAGGACTGGAAGTTTGGTAACCTACTGTAGATCGAACAATAATTGGAGTATTGTCTTGATATAGTGTAATACTAGTTAAGTGGAGCAAGGCTCTTTCCTCATCTCGATGAACACAGCATGAGGCAGACTAGGTTTTCTAAAGGTCACGTTGACTCCTGTTGGAGATCTCTCTTTGGTAGCGTTCTTGAAAACTGCCTCTGATAAGTAATAAGTTGAAACAGATAAGATGTTCCACTCCAAAGTCTCTTTATATTACACTGTATTAGAAGACAACAAAAGGTTAATAACATCTTGCTGTTGTCTGATCTACTATACAAGGAAAATATTCAGATTTTAAAAGACACATTCTATCTTGAATACAAGCTACTCTGCTGTAGTTCTAGATAACGAGGCCAATCATTCAATTTGTTGCTAAGTATAGCCAACCAAAATGGATTGATACCCTAAGGATAGCTATAAAATGCTATAGTAGCTGGTCTGTGCATAACAGATGGATGTGCAGAATGACTGACACAGACGAATGTATAATATTGAAGTAAAAAAGAGTGCAGCCACCAGGCAGAAGTGGGCTAATGAGCAAATATCATCATTTTAGGGCACGGCAGTTATGGAAGCCAAAATCAGGATTGGATCATAAAGAGAAAGTATAAAGGACAGATAACTTCTCTATTTTGAATTCACTCCAGGTTTTGGTTTAAAAAACTGCATCATAAAACTGGATTGTGTAGCCATACCCTTACCAAACTAGGAATGGGTTATGCTGGACATTGAACGTGTAAAAAAAACATACTAAGGTCTAGGGCAGGGGAACTCAAGTACTTTTGGTAAAGGTCCACCTCCATGAGTCTGCTGTAGGATGAAGGTCCAAGCTGCTAAAAAATATATATATATAAGGAGGGACAACACCAGTGGCGTGTAGCCTTAATAGTAGTAATGCCCTCTGTGTACTGCACCCCCTTCAGAGGAATAATGCCCTCTGTGCACTGTGCCCCCATCATAGTAGAAATGCCCATTGTGCCCCCTCCAGAGGAGAAATACCCATTGTGCCCCCTTCACAATTGCAATACCCATTGTGCCCCCTCCAGAGTAGAAATGCCCATTGTGCCCCTTTCACTTTTGCAATGCCCATTGTGCCCCCTCCAGAGTAGAAATTCCCACTTTGCCCCTTCACATAAGTAATGCCCTCTGTGCCCCTCCAGAGTAATAGACCTCTGTGCCCCCTCCATAGTAATAGACCTCTGTGCCCCTCCATAGTAATGAAGCCCTCTGTGCCCCCTACATATTAATGAAGCCCTCTGTACCCCCTCCTTAGTAATAAAGTTCTCTGTTCCCCCTCCATAGTAATAAAGTCCTGTGTGCCCCCTCCATAGTAATAAACCCCTATGTGCCCCCTCCATAGTAATGAAGCCCTCTGTGCCCCCTCCATAGTAATAAAGTCCTGTGTTCCCCTCCATAGTAATAATCCTGTGTGCCCTCCATAGTGATAAAGTGCTAGTGCCCCCATCCATAGTGAAAAGTCCTCCAGTGCCCCCTCCCATAGTGAAAGCCCTCTGTGCCCCCTCCATATGATAAAGCCCTCAGTGCCCCATCCATTGTGATAAAGCCCTCTGTGCCCCTCCATAGTAATAAGCCCTCAGTTGCCCCCTCCATTGTGATAAAGCCCTCTGTGCCCCCTCCATAGTAATAAAGCCCTCAGTGCCCCTCCATGAGATAAAGCCCCCCTCTGGTGCCCCCTCATAGCGATTGTCTCGAGTGCCCCCTCCCGTTAGCGATAAAGTCCTCCCCCCCCTCATAGCATTAAAGTCCTCTCTGCCCCCCCATAGAGATAAAGTCCTTTGTGCCCCTCGTATAGGCACTCAGTGCCCCCTCATAGTGAAAGCCTCTGTGCCCCTCCATAGTGATAAAGCCCTCTGTCCCCTCCATAGTGATAAAGCCCTCTGTGTCCCCTCCATAGTGAAAAAGCCTCTGTGCCCCCTCCATAGCGATAATGTCCTCTGTGCCACCTCCATAGTGATAAAGCTCTCAGTGCCCCCTCCATAGTGATAAAGCCCTCTATGCCCCCTCCATAGAGATAAAACCCTCTGTGCCCCACCATAGCGATAATGTCCTCTGTTCCCCCTCCATAGCGATAATGTCCTCTGTGCCCCCCCCATAGCGATAAAGCCCTCAGTGCCCCCTCCATAGCGATAAAGTCCTTTGTGCCCCCTCCATAGCGATAAAGCTCTCAGTGCCCCCTCCATAGTGATAAAGTCCTTTGTGCCCCCTCCATAGTAATAAAGTCCTCAGTGCCCCTCAATAGCGATAAAGCTCTCTGTGCCCCCTCCATAGTGATAAAGTCCTCTCCGACCCCTCCATAGTGATAAAGCCCTCTCCGCCCCCTCCATAGTGATAAAGCCCTCGGTGCCCCCTCCATAGTAAAGTCCTCAGTGCCCATAGTGATAAATTCCTCTGTGCTCCCTCCATAGTTATAAAACCCTCTGTGCCCCCTCCTTAGTGATAAAGTCTTCTGTGCCCCGTCCATAGTGATAATGTCCTCTGTGCCCCCTCCATAGTTATAAAGTCCTCTGTGCCCCCTCCATAGTTATAAAGTCCTCTGTGCCCCCTCCATAGTTATAAAGTCCTCTGTGCCCCCTCTGTATTAAAAAACAAAAAAATAAAAACAAAACACACAGCACTTACTCACCTTGTCCCATTCCTGAAGCTCACAGTCCTGCCTTCACTGCAGGCACAGATTGCTCTGCAGCACTGTGTGGGCAGAGCTTATGCAGATTTCCAGTGTGCAGGCCCCACCCACATCGGCCAGCAGCGTGATCTGTGCAGACTGAATGGTGGAGCAGAAGAAGTCTTCCTGCTTCACCATTCACAGCGCAGCCGGCCTGAAGGAGAGAAGGAGCGCGGGGAGCAGAGCGGTGAGTGACATCAGCTCCCTGCGCTCCAGCAATCAGCGCTTCCATCTATATTGACACCACGTAAGAGCTGGCACCCGGGTGCATGCAGGGGTATGCCGGATAGCTGGCAGTTGAGTACCCCTGGTCCAGGGTTTAAAATCCAGGTTTATCCAAGGATCCTCAGGTATTTCAGGAAAAATAAGAAGCAGTAGTTTATTTGTATATTGTTCACAATACTGAATGCCAGACACATTTGCATGTAGTAGCAAACCCAGATCTTATTTCTCTTAAAAGGGATTTCCAGATAAACATACATTTGGCCCAGTGTTAGTAAGTCATGAACTAGAGCAGCAGCCTAAGTTTGGTAGCTATGTTTTTAAATACACAGAAATATTAGTATTTTTCTGCTTTCTTGTGGTTGCCATATTTATGAATGTAAATACAATACAACAGCACTCTGCAAACAAAATAAAGTACAAAAATGCCATAGTAATATAAAATATTTTGATTTTATTGCTATTTGCTACACTCATTTAGTAAATTTAAGATTCTTGGCAAATATATTTTGTACAAAATTATTTGGGCCCGTCTGCCAAACGTCAAAAGGCAGAATGGACCCAGCATGCATGTGGAACCAACACCCCCTGAATTTTATGGGGGCCATTATAGCACATAACAGGTAGGAAATAGTGTTAGGTTCCTGTCTTACAATTAAAAGAGATCGCCTTGACGTTTGGCAGACGGCCCAAATAATTTTGTGCAAAATATATTTGCGAATCTCAAATTTACTAAATGAGTGTAGCATTAGCATCAAAATATTTATATTACTACTAGCTGAAGGACCTCGGCTTTCGCCAGGGTATAATTTCTAATTTAGTTTCAATTCTACTAGCTCTGTGTTGTCTTGTGTCAGTTAACAGTGAAGATATCGAGCAGTGTGACCTCTTTTACAGTTGCCCGCGCCCTTTACAGTGACCTCTACAGCGACCCCACCCATTAACAGTAGCTACTCTTACAAGGCAGCCAGCGCCCCTTTAACAGTGACGCCTCTACACAGCGACCTCCCACCCCCTTTGACCAGTGACCTCTACAGCGACCCCACCACCCCTTTAACAGTTGACCTCTACAGGTAGGCCTCTCCCCCTTTAACAGTGACCTCTACAGCGGACGCCCCTTACCAGTGACCTCTACAGAGCCCACCCCTTTAACAGTGACCTCTAACATGTTGAGCCCCCACCCCTTTAACAGTGAACCTCGATAACAGCCAGCCCCTTTAAACAGTGACCTCTACAAGCCCGCACCCTTTAACAGTGACCTCTTACAAGCTTGCCCAGCCCCTTTAACAGTGACCTCTACAGCAGCCCGCCCCTTTAACAGTGACCTCTACAGCGGCCAGCCCCTTTACCAGTGACCTCTACAGCGACCCACCCCTTTAACAGTGACCTCTACAGTAGCCCACCCCTTTAACAGTGACCTCTACAGCAGCCGCCCCTTTAGCAGTGACCTCTACAGCAGCCCACCCCTTTAACAGTGACCTCCTACAGCAGCCCACCCCTTTAACAGTGACCTCTAAAGCAGCCCACCCCTTTAACAGTGACCTCTACAGCTACCTACCCCTTTAACAGTGACCTCTACAGCAGCCCGCCCCAGGCCGCCCCTTTAACAGTGACCTCTACATCAGCCCGCCCCTTTAACAGTGACCTCTACAGCTGCCCGCCCCTTAAACAGTGACCTCTTAAAGCAGCCCACCCCTTTAACAGTGACCTCTACAGCTACCTACCCCTTTAACAGTGACCTCTACAGTAGCCCACCCCTTTAGCAGTGACCTCTACAGCAGCCCGCCCCTTTAACAGTGACCTCTACAGCGGCCAGCCCCTTTACCAGTGACCTCTACAGCGAACCACCCCTTTAACAGTGACCTCTACAGCGGCCCGCCCCTTTAACAGTGACCTCTACAGCAGCCCACCCCTTTAACAGTGACCTCTACATCAGCCCGCCCCTTTAACAGTGACCTCTACAGCTTCCCGCCCCTTTAACAGTGACCTCTAAAGCAGCCCACCCCTTTAACAGTGACCTCTACAGCTACCTACCCCTTTAACAGTGACCTCTACAGCAGCCCGCCCCTTTAACAGTGACCTCTAGAGCAGCCCGCCCTTTTAACAGTGACCTCTACAGTAGCCAACCCTTTAACTGTGACATCCACAGCAGCTAAAATGGCCACTGTCTTCAACCCAGAAAGCCAGACCTCACCGGCCATTCCCCCAAATGTGAAACGCTGCCCCCAGTTCCCATGAAGACACACCACTAAACATGAGGCCACGCCCCCTGGCTCTGTGACGACACGGAGGAGAAGCTGTCTGAGTGTGAGTTACTGAAAGGGTGGACATCCCTGTGTCTGTCCAGGCACTGCGTCGGACGGAGAACAGGTACCCAGAAAACTGGACTGTCCAGCCTAAAGCCGGACATCTGGCCACCCTAACATCAGCCTGGCCCTAGGGTGGCCAGAGGTCATGTTTTAGGCTGGACAGTCTGGCTTTCAGACTCCCTGTCCTCTGTCATGCGCAGGGCCTGGATGGACACAGGGATGTCTTTTTGAACAGCTCACTCTCAGCAGCAACACTGTGCAGTCTGAGCAATGAGCTGCAGGGAGATATCACCCTCCCCCCACCCCTGCAGCTGAAAGAAGGTGATTTTTACCTATATTTTTAATCCCGGTCAAATACGGCATGAAAGGGGCGTGGCCTGACTGAGTCAGGGGCGTGACTTAGTGAGACCTGGGGGTGGGGCTTTTAAATTCTTCTTTTGACGGTAGCCTGAATTACAGGTCGATGCCATAGTAATTTAGGAGGAAGGTGGTAGCAGTGGAAGAATACATCTTTAATTACTACTAAACAGTAAATATGTGAAATTTACATTATACGAGGTAATGATTGATGATGAATTAGTCAAAAACATAAGTTATATTTATGGTAACCGAAATACCCCTTTACCATTGTCATCCACAGTGCTCTGCCTCTTTAATGCAGACCTACAGCAGTGAACTGGCTAGGTTGTCATAGAAACCTGGTGTGTGGAGACTGGCTGTGAGCTTCTATTGGCTGATAAGGGTCATGTGACCAGGCTACTATTGGCTAATGCATTTTTTGGGAATATCTCAGAAACTCAGTCCTGGAGAGCTGAAAACTGTTCTAAAACCTTCCCGGACACCTGATGTACATGTGTGCCAAATTTTTTGATTGTAGCTGCAGCGTTGCGAATTCCTTTAGCGGACATACACACACACACACACATACACTCAGCTTTATATATTAGATGGCATTGTATTTATTTTCTTTTCTTTGTGTATCTAGCTATAGCAACATGCACCTGCACACTGGGATGTGCTGACTGACCCCCCCTTTTTTTCTTTATATTTATGAATATGACAACAAAGTCTTCACCCATATGGTTTCTCGGTTACTTACTAATATATAAAGGGGTTGGCCACTTTCTGATTACTGTTGACAAATGTGTTTGTGAGATTATTATATTACGCTTAATAATATAGCGTTTGTTGAAATTCAGCACCATTTCCTATATTTAATATGGTATACTCCTTTGTTTACAAAGTCTTTTGTGCTGTCCACACAGAGGTCCTGTCCTGTCCATAAAATGGGTGCTGATGGAGGGTCATGTGACCAGGCAGATCATTTCCATGTGATGTATTTTCTATTCAAACACACTACACCTGCACTAAAATCCGAACAGAACAAGTGTAGATGACAGGTGCAGTGTGTTGGAATAGAGAAGGCATCACATGGGGGTGATTTGCCTGGTCAAAGGTTATATTAGTAAGTGCTATATAATCATCTTACAAACACCTTTGTCAACAATAACCAGAAGGT
This sequence comes from Rhinella marina, assembly GCA_900303285.1. Lineage (NCBI taxonomy): Eukaryota > Metazoa > Chordata > Amphibia > Anura > Bufonidae > Rhinella > Rhinella marina. The sequence goes on along the minus strand of ONZH01014117.1, from coordinate 26,021 downwards.
GGCCAACCCCTTTAATGATTTTTACGATCTATTTCTGGAAAGTCAATTCAAAGACAATAACCAAAGTATTGTATTGTTATAACTAGGCTTGAGCAAATCGAGCTTTGGATCATAGATCTGATGTCAAATCATTCAAAATCGTTATTTTTAATGCTGTTTCCCTACAACATTAAAATGTATTGGCTCCGTGTAGGCAAACTTCGTATCACCCAAAGTTGCACGAGACTTCAGTGAATTAGTACGGTATTCCTATCTCTGTATTTAAAGACATTTTAAAATCGGAATCCAAAGTGGGCTTTGGTACCGGCTGGTACAATATCTTGGTATCTTGGTAACAAGATCAGACAAAATGAATATTTTTGCCCAATCTTTTTGTTCTTCTGGTAGATAAGCTGCATTTAGAAGGGTCTTACAGAGGTTTTCTCCACTCTCCCCATGGAATACTCATACATGTCCAGGCAAGCCAAACATATATGTGTATGGGAAAGCTGGCAGGGAGTCAGTAGAAATAGCTGTTGGCCAAACAGTCATTCATCTGAAAGCTACAGAATATGTATGTGAGACTTTAGGCCTGTAACCATGACAAGAGGCCATTCTCTAGGTCTTGAGGAATGAAGGTTTCACCATCATCATAAATGGGGATTCTATAAAAGCACTAGGACTATGGAAATTTCTGCCACAAGATGTTGTGATGGTTGATTTATTCTACAAGTTCAAGGAGGATCTGGATGCCTTCCTTGAAATCAATAATATCATGCTATATGTATTAGATTCAGGAGAAGGGACATTGATTTAGGGATTTATTCTAATTGCTATATTTCAAGTTTCAGATCCCTTTTTGCCTTCCGCTGGATCAACACTGTAGGAAGGTAGGTTGGACTTGAAGGACCTGTGTCTTTTTTTCTCCATTATCAACAATATCATTAGATTACAATATTTATCAGTTGTTTATTTGCCTATTTTTTAAAGGGTTTCTGTCACCTTGTTTGACCATATTAAACCAGATGACATTTGCAATGCGCAAATGTCACCTGATGTCTAATATGGTCTTCTTTTAAGCGTTGTGTTTCCGTTTTCTTAAAAAATCTACTTTTGTAATATGCAAATTACCTTTACTAGGTGCAAGGGGCGGTAACCCGGCAAAATTCGGGAAGGAATTTTTTTCCCTAAAGTGGGGAAAACTGGCTTCTACCTCACAGGGTTTTTTTTGCCTTCCTCTGGATCAACTTATAGGAAAACAGGCCGAACTGGATGGACAGATGTCTTTTTTCGGCCATATAAACTATGTTACTATGTTACTATGTTACTAGTAGCGCCGTTTTTCCCCACCTTCTATATGTCGTCATCAGCGCTGATTGCCAGGGCCAGGCAGCTCGCTCTAGCTGCTGCTGGCCCTGTCAGCACTGCAAATCCCGCGCCTGCGCCATGGGTCCGTCATTCGGCGCAGGCGTAGTGAGTGCAGCTGCGCCGATGACGTCACTGCACCTGTGCCGATGACGTCACACTACAGCCGGAAAAGAAGGCGGCGCAGGTGCAGTGAGGAAGCCGGGAGCCCGGCAGCCAGTGGCACTCACTGTGCCTGCGCCGAATGACGGACCCACGGCGCAGGCGCGGGATTTGCAGCGCTGACAGGGCCAGCAGCAGATAGAGCGAGCTGCCTGGTCCTGTCAATCAGCGCTGATGACGTAATATAGAAGGTAGGGAAAACAGCGCTACTAGGTGCAGGGTTACCGCCCCTTGCACCTAGTAAAAGTAATTTGCATATTACAAAAGTAGATTTTTTAAGAAAACGGAAACACAAAGCTTAAAAAGAAGACCATATTAGACATCAGGTGACATTTGCACATTGCAAATGTCATCTGGTTTAATATGGTCAAACAAGGTGACAGAAATCCTTTAACCTTTTTTATATTTCTTTCCTATAATAGAATATACTCCATTTTAAAGATACAATTAATATGTAATAAAAATTAAAAAGCTACCCTACTAAGTTTGTCAATGTTAACACTGATTGGACAGTTTCACAGTGTGTACAGACAAATCAAACACCCAACCGGTAACACCTAGCTGCTAATGTGTATATCTTTCTAGGAAAAATAACAGAGGAATAACAGAGAATTATCTAGAATTGCTCTCTTGTGAGAAATTTACTAAAACAAATATTCTCTTTACAACCATGGACAAATGGAAATTAATAGAGGAATTATGCTTTATGGTTGCATTTGTGTCTTCATCTGTTCTTCTGCCCATGTCACCATTATTTCGGAGTTTGTCTTCTTTCTTGTGGTATGTTAACTACACTGCTTAAATAATGATTTCAGGCAGCGTGGCCTGAGATGACCCACAGGGCCTCTCCACATTTCGAGCAGTGCCAGCTTCCACTAGGATTGATTCCTTTGTGAGCGATGTTTGAGAACCGTGCCCTCTTTGCAATTTTTCACGAATAGCTTCAAATCCACGTAATTCAGTGTAAAGCCTATTTTAATCATCATCTGTCTCTGCGGTTAAATTCTGGATGATATTTAATTGTCTTATAATTGACAGATCAATGCTCTCAGCTATCTAACTGGATAGCGGGAGTCGCTGAGAGAGCAGGCGTTTTTGGTAGACAAAATTCATTATCATGTCAGATTTGAACCAACTGATTTTCTCAGCAAGTGAAGGAATATTAGGTACGGCCAAAGTATTTCAAGCTCCAGATGCTTAGGTCTTTTTAGATGTTATTTAACCTTTTAGGCTACATTTAATGTTTTCAATATGGCTTCATTTATAATAATTTAAAATATTGGACATTTCATTATCTGCTGGTTAGCAATCTTATCTTTCTGCAGCTGTATATGTAGTCATTTGTTAAAATATTGTGAAACGTTTTGCAATTCCCTTTCCTGTAGAGGATCCTTTGGCAAGGTATAGACATGTAGCCACAAAATTGGCTGATGTGGGCATAACCCTTTAAGATACATCAGGTATCAGGGGATAGCTGGGAGCTCCCCATACACATCAGAGTGTCGGCCTAACCCTTGGCAAGTTTTGCAGACAATACTACACTAACCAGGCTTGGACTGGCCCACAGGGGTACAGGAGGATCACCCGATGGGCCCCTGAGCTAGATGGGCCCCTAGTCTCCCACCGCCTGCACAAGGGGCACATAACACAGTGGACTGACTGCACTACATACATATATTCAATATACAGCAACACAACCAGCCTATGTTCATATAAAAAACTTGATAGATGATTAGAGAAACTCCCCAGTGTATTATTATAGACACAATCAGAGCTGAGATGACTTCTAGGTATAGAAGAAAGCTACCAGTGTCCTCTTCTCCTCAGGACCTACCTTCTCAAAGTAGCTTCATGGACCCCCATATAAAATCATCTGGTAGCATCTTGCTGCTGTGTGAGCAGGAAATATTTGAATGCATCCGTACGGTGGGCCCCCAAAATAAATTTTACTGGAGGGCCCTAGGCACCCCAGTCTGACACTGACATTAACTGTTATCCGGTTACAAATATGTATAATATATGGTAAACAGCCCAGCAGAATACATATCCTAATACCTTGTAGAACTGCTTCAGCAAGCTTTCAAAGAAAAAAAACTTAGTGGTTAAAATTATTCTGACATTTTCGACAGAACTGCTAAACCTTAATAAGCCGCAAATAATTTAATACTCTAATTTCTGTACAATTTAAATATAAGGGAGAAAAAAATCCTTCTAGACTCTGTCGATGGCAGACCGATCAATTCTTGTCTGTAACGAGGCTATTTTTTACTCAGCTTACACTTATATAAATGTTTACATCATCTTATTCTCATGTGGCAGCAACCATCACTTTAACCTTGATGATTCCTCTCGTGGAATCCTCTATAAATCCCATTATGTTAAAGTCCTGTGTGTACCATTATGCAAGACCCTTGTGCCTATTGGTAATACAACATTCGTTGCCTGTAACCTGCTTGTTGTATTTCTAATGCTTACTTTTTAACTCCTTAACAACCAGGACTATTAGGGCCTAGAAGGATTTTTTTTTTATTTCAAAAGTGTTGCTCCAGCAGTCTGAGCTAGCAGACTATATCTAGCCAACCTAAGATATTTAAAGCACCTTTTCCTGTGGGAGGGTGCCTGAGCAATAGGTTCTAGTTGTCTAGTTTCCTGCAAAGGTGTGCTACTTGTCTTGTTCGCCCTCCCGTCTGGTTCCTCTGCAGCAGAGTGCAGATTTTTTAATAGAGCTAAAGGGTGGGGGGTGCTTAGATAATGTCTTTAGGAGTAGTCCCAAGTCAAATCTATTTAGTAGACACAGCGGCTCCACTTCTCCTATGTAATAAGCTGCAACTTTTTTTTGTGACATAGAGGTATGTGGACTTGGTTTTTGGGATGAGTTGTATTTTAAAACACACCATTTCAGGGTAATATAACTGCTGTGAGAGTTGGATGGAAATGATGAACATACACTCACTGACAGAAAAATAATAATGCACCAAGAAGCAATTGTTGGAATTAAATAAAACATATATGTAAATGTAAGGGCTCATCCACACGACCAGTATGTATTTTGCGGTGTGCAAAACACAGATCCGCAAAAAAAAAAATGGATGACATCCGTGTGATGTTTGTGTTGCATCCGTTTTTTTTTTGTGTGGATGCATTGAAACAATGCCTGTCCTTGTCTCCAAAACGGACAAGAATAGGACATGTTCTATTCTTTTTTGCAGAACGGACATGCAGACATACGGAAACACACGGAGTCATTTCAGTTTTTTTTCAAGCCCCATTAAAATGAATGGTTCCATATATGGACCTAAAAAAAATTTGGGTGCATGAGCCCTAATGATGACATATGTAAGTGATTACAATATTAGCTCGAAAGCCCAGTTGGGCTGCCTCTAGACTGGATAGAAGATAAGATATGGTTGGACATAAAGGCATATGCAACCCACTAGCCAGCAGAAGAGGAGGTGCAGAGGCAGGAGTGGTGGCTGCGGCAATGAGAATGGCTTTAGTTCTTGTGGTGGTTAACTCCACTCCAGCACTCCCCAGATTTAATGTTAAGCGAGTGGAGGAGTGCAACTCTTCTTATAAGGCGAGCCCCAGTGGAGCCAGTGCAGAGGATGGAAGTGGTAGCTGTGCTACCTGTGGCTGTAGGTGTCTACTGTATGATGCAGACATCTAGCTATGCCTGTTCTGAACTTCTTTATCATGTTTCCTCTCACCTTGCAGTGAGGTATAGACAGCTTGATCACTCTGTTGACAAAAAAATACACCATAGTTTACAAATCTGTAGCCTTGTACCCTGCAGGCTCTCTGGGGCAGTGTTCCTCCTAGATGAGCTGCCTCTAGAGTCCTCGTGGCCTGGAGGAGCCAAAGCTGTATCACAGACTCCCTCACTTCTCACTCTCTACTTTCTAACCCCTCTCACTAGCTCTACCCCTCGTTGGCAGGAAATTGGACCATCCCACTCTTACCAAGAGAGAAGGAATAGGATGGAAAGTCTCATCCATGTTGCCAAACACTGCCAACCGTACCCCATCTGCTGGTGAACAAAGTGTATAGCATGACATTACATTACATTACACCTCAAACCATTTACAATAGTAGTAAACCCAGGTCTGGTGTACTACACTTTCACTGTAGGCACACCCTGGATTTGGGGGCTCCTGTCTGATCGTGGCTGGGGTGCCCTTAGTGTCAGATGAGCAGTGGGGTGCAAGGCAGGAGACCAGGTGACCCGGGTCAGACACACAGACAAATGATCAGGCCAACTCGGTTAAAGCAAAATATTGTCTCTCTTTTACTGAGTGCGTGATGGATGACACATTACAAGTAATAGGCAAAGGCTGTTGTTTATACAAGGTGGAAATGGCCATAAATCTGACAATCGGGAAGTGTTGCAATCTGGTAGAGACATTCATGGAAAACCCTTGCTGTGTGTGGGTGAGCATCATCCTACTAAAAATGACAGATGGAAGTCTGCTATGACATTTATTTTGCCAATGAGTGTAATTTTGCACCAAAGGAGTTAATAAAAACTTAGTAGAAAATATTAAAATAAAAAAAAAGCTCTATTTTACACAGTTGGAATCAGAAATGATTAGATAGTAACAGAATTCTACTAATTTGTCCTCGGTACAACACAACAATGGATATGAAACAGCCATCAATATGTCATTGACTTTGCGCTTTAATTCAAGGGGATTACCAAAGATTTTGCATGAACCATTTAGGAATCACAGCCATTTATGTACACAGTCTCTCCATCTTCACAGGCTCAAAAGTAATTTAAAGGGAACCTGTCATCTCCGAAACACCCCCTGAACTAGAGTAAGAGATGTATAGTGTAAGTGATGCTGAATCCGAATATGTAAGTTTTATCTTCATACTCACTTCCATTTCGACGCTATGCTCCCACAAACCTGCAGTAAAATGCACTCAGTGGACTCCGGTGCTCACTCACATAATGGAGAGGACTCAAAGAAGAGTCCACTGAGTCCATTTTACTGCAGGTTTGTGGGAGCACAGCGTCAGAATGGAAGTGAGTATGAAGATAAAGCTTACATATTCGGATTCAGCATCACTTACACTATACAACGCTCACTCTAGTTCAGGGGGGGGGTTCCGAGATGACAGGTTCCCTTTAACAAACCAACATAATTATTAATATAAGGATTATTTTCATATTTTAAAGGGTTTCTGTCACCACTTTTAAGCCTATTAAACAGGATGACGTTTCTAATGTGAAAATGTCACCTGATGCTAAATATGTAATTTATATTATTCTCTCTGGCCCCGTTTTTGTGTAATTTAAACTTTTATAATATGGAAATTTTCCTCCTAGGAGCAGGCGGGGGTGGCGGTACCCTGGCTCCTAGAGGCTCCTTTTGCCCACCGTGAAAAACGACTCTTTTTTCTTGATTGACAGGGCCAGGCAGCTCGCTCCATCTGCTGCCAGCCCTGTCTGCGATCCAAATCCCACGCCTGCGCCATGCGTCCTTCATTCGGCACAGTGAGAAAGCCGGGAGCCTTGCAGCCTGTTACACTCACTGTGCCTGCGCCGAATGAAGGACGCACGGTGCAGGCGCAGTGAGTGTAGCAGGCTGCCAGGCTCCTGGCTTCCTCACTGCGCTGAATGAAGGATGCACGGCGCAGACGCGGGATTTGGATCGAGGGACAGGGCCAGGCAGCTCGCTCCATCTAGTCAATCCGTCAATCAAGAAAAAAGAGGCGTTTTTCAAGGTGGACAAATGGAGCCTTTATGAGCAGGGGTACCGCCCTCCCTGCTCCTAGGAGGTTAATTTACATATTATAAAAGTTTAAATTACACAAAAACAGGGCCAGAGAGAATAATATAAATTACATATTTAGCATCAGGTGACATTTTCACATTAGAAATGTCATCCTGTTTAATAGGCTTAAAAGTGGTGACAGAAACCCTTTAATGCAAATATTTAGTAGGTAATACTAATAACAGCCTAAAGTTTAGAATGCATGGGCCACACCAAATACTATGTTTCCTCCCTTGAGATGCTTTGCCAGGACTTTCCTGCTGCCCTCTTCTCCTGATGCTTTTTTTTAGACTTTCTGTCTTTGATTTTGGGTTCAGTAACTGAAATACATGCTGTAAGATGCTCTACAGCTGCTTTTGTAGTATGTTTTGGTCATTATCCATCTAGACTGTAAAGCACCATATAACTGAATGTGAGTAGCATTTATAGTTCTATACTAGGGGAGCACAACCTGCTGCCTGCAATGTTATTCATTGTGGCCCTCAACCACTGGTCACAGACATGCTTCATTTGTGTTGGCTGCTCACACAAATAGTCCATGTCAGAGAAAAGAGGACTGGCACATATTAATGGTGCCTTATGTGGCCAGCTCTAGGGTCCCTGTATTTAAGAAGTCTCCACAACCCAATTTGCCACTCTAGAAATGAGTAGATGAAGTCAAGGGGTGGCCATATTCAGTAGTACTTTTAAATTGTTTTGTTCTCATATATTTGTCATGTTTAATAAAAATGTGTGTGATTTAATGCCATGTATAAACTGTATAGTTCTTATATAGGTCTTACCAACCCTAACACATCACCTAGAGGAGGCTGAGATGTGAACTGTTTAGCTCCATTAAGTATCTTGAGTGTCTTGTGTTTGCAGAGGAAGGTAGAGCTGTGGCTCGTGCTTCCTCCTCACAGGACCAAAGCTGCAGAGTATAACATTCTCTGAAGATTATCTACTAAGAGAAAGACCTCACCATTTCTATTGTACTCCAGTAAGAGAAAGTGAGACGTTCCAGGCCGAGCAAATGGTGTCAGTAAGTACATTGCTGCCTAAAAGCTTATAGTCTTTACTGCTGTGAGTGGGGAAAATGCTAAGACACCATCCACACTGAGACACAACCTGGCGTATGTTCAACCTAAACCTGGCCTATACCTATAAAAACCATCTGGGCAGATTTTTACTGTTTATTGTTGAAACTGTGTTCTGAAACTGTTGGGTGTACTACAACCCTCATTCTGCACTTCAGTAAAGAGAGATATTTATTCTGTTACATCTGGCCTGGTTACTGACCCCAACAACGTTTGCTGGCAACAGCACAAACATCTCCTGCCTTGAACCCACACCAAAAAACATACCACCAAGGGCACTCCGACTACCATCAGATAGGACCGCCAAAATTATTCCTGAGGGAAGAAAAGGGTGTGGCCTTCACTGCTCTGACCCTAGGGAGCAACGGTGTGAGGAAAGTCTTTGTGATAGACATTTGCGGCCAGAACATGCATACATATGGCTATCTCCATTATAGTTTTAAGGGTGTAGTAGATAAACATAAATTGCAATGAAGAGAGAGCAACGTACATGCATGATCTCTTACTTTCTGGAGTGTGACTTGGGGAGTACCCCAATTCTCCCATAAAATTGGAAAACTGGAAGTGGAAAGGGCACCTACCAAATATATATTATCAATATGCCTAACATTTCCAAAAACATGATACCTAAGTTTTATTGCTGCCCTTGGGATTGCTTAAATCTGGTATTGTGACAGTTGGACCACAAAAGGTTGTACACCCCTGCTCTATGCACTTTAGAGTTCATCATGCTACATCTGTCTACAGTAATATCACCTGTAAGCACCAGAGAGCCAGTTCCAATGGCAGCCATGCATGTGGGACAGAATATGTGGTAGCCTTCAGATCATGAGTCGTTCCTTTTCTTCCTTTCTCTATTGTTCTCTGTTTGGTTTTACCTTTTTATCTTTCCAGAAATCATGCTCCAGAACTGATTTTGTTAAATGTTTTATTTCTGCATTTCTCTTCTTCCTGAGTGTTTCCAGTGGTTTGTATGTTGAGGTAGTACGGCGCTGGGAGCGTGTTTAAAGATGGCTGCTCATTTATACAGCAGACACCCGCGGCTCATGTCCGCTATCGGCAGTAATCAATCCTGACCACGGCATCCGAGGGCTTAAAACACCGGAAGAGCGCGCTTCCGGTGTTACTCTGGCTCCCCCGTGTGGCGATCGGGGGAACCGGAGTATGTATGCACCAGCCCTTGTCATAGTCAATGACAGGAGGCTGCTGCATAGACTTTCCTATGGAGCCCTTCTGTGTAATAGGGTTCCATAGGAAAGCATTAAAATCATCATAGACTCCAATGCTAATGGAGTCTATGATATAAGCAATCAGATGATTGCTTGTAATAGTTCCCTATGGGAACTATAAAAAAGTGTAAAAAAAATTAAATAAATAAAGTTTTAAAAAAATAAATTAAAAAACCCATAAAAGTTCAAATCACCCTTTTCCCAAAATAAAAGTAGTAAAAAAATTTAAAAAATTACACATCATGGGTATCGCTGCATGTGCAAACGCCCATACTATAACAATATAAACATAGAAACGGAAAAAATTGTCCGATTCGCCATTTTTTGTTGCTTTTTTTTCTAAAAAAAATTAAATAAAAAGCGATCAAAAAGTCATACACACCCCAGAATGGTATCAATAAAAAGTTCAGATCGCCCCGCATAAAATGACAGCTTCGTACACATAAGTACCAAAAAGTTATAGGGGTCAAGATATGACAAAAAATAATTTTTTTATCACTATCAAAACGCAAGAAAAACTATACATATTAGGTATCGCTGGATTTGTACTGACCAGTAGAATGAAAGTAACTGGTCAGTTTTAATGAACATTGAACACCGTAAATAAAAAACCCGTAAAACTGTAGCAAAATTGCGTTTTTTTCTGCAATTTCACCCAGTTTGGAAATTTTTTCCCGCTTCCCACTACACCATATGCAATATTAAATGGTGGCGTTGGAAATTACAACTTGTCCCGCAAAAAAACAAGCCTCATACAGCTATGTGAACAGAAAAATAAAAAAGTTATGGCTGTATGAAGGCAGGGAGCGCAAAACGAAAACGGAAAGAAAAAAAAACCTCCGGGGGTGATAGGGTTAATCCTCCTCCGATCCAGTCCAGATGCTTCTTGGCCTTTGTTTACAAATGATGAGCACATGACCCCAGCAGTCATATGTGGTACTACTGGCATCACGACTCCAAATCATTTTGGTTTAACTTTCCAAAAATCTTGCTCCAGAACTTGCGGCTGCTGTTTATATTTCCTAAGAACATTTTATCTGGTCTTTATGTTATTGAGAGTTCCCAGTGGTTTGCATCTTGAGGCAAGCCTTCTGAATTTCCAGCTGTTTTATTCTCCACCGATCCAGCACAGATGCTCCTTGGTCTTTGTTTACAAGTGGTGAGCACATGGCCTTAGCAGTGATATGATATACTACTAGTATCATGGCTCTAATTGCTGACAGGTGATGTACACTTGTGAAAAAGGATAGAGCTTCTGACGTGGATCAGCAGGGGGTAGATGAGATAGTGTTGTCTTTTTTTAAAATTTTATAATATATATATGCACACAACCTTATGTATTTTGCGGTCCGCAAAAAATAGATCCGCAAAAAATACAGGTGACGTCCTCTCCTTGTCCGTAATGTGGACAATAATAAGACATGTTCTATTTTTTTGCAGAATGGACATGGAAACGGAATGCACACGGAGTAACTTCCGTTTTTATTTTTGTGAACTCATTGAAATGAATGGTTCTGTATGCAGGACGCAAAAAAAGCAGAATGGACACGGAAAAACAATGCGTTCATGTGCATGCACCCGAATACTGTTACTAGAATTCAAATAACCCATTTAATTTGTCATGAAATAATGAAGTAAGGGTCTAGGGCTGAAACAATTACTCGATTGAATCAAGTAACTCGACAAAAAAATCCTCGATGCAAATTTTTTTACTTTGCACCAGTAGGAACTATCTCAAAAATGTCTGTACTTCCTAAATGGTTAAAGCAATATTTTTGTAAAACCTGGAAACTGAAAGTCTTTGCTTCAATCACATATTGACGCCTTTATTTCAAATCCATTGTGCTGGTGTACACAGGCTAAATGAAGAAATTGTGTCAAAATACGTGTACAGGATTCAAACCTGGACCCACAGCAGTTCTGCAATCGTCAGCGTCTCAGTGCTGCAGCAGTCATTAGTTTGAAGCACCAGAAATTGCAGGTTACATTCTTCTTTTTGACCTTCTTAATGTTTCATTTTTTCAATAGCATTCATATAAGCCCCTGTGGGAGGACCATTATTAATTTCAAGGTTAGGCTAGATAATTGGCTTTCTTTGTGGATTGAGAGAATATTTGCTGTTGGAGAGAGTTAGATGAAGGTTTCAACATAAAATACATTTTTCCCCAAGGAAAGGCTTTGTGCTTTGTGTGTTCCGTAAATGGTGGCAGTGGTCTGTAGTTCTCTTGGTAACTGCCCTATTTACACACTTAGAAGCAAGGTCTATAGTATAGAACATGCCAATTAGGATTTCCCTAGTGACCCGTTAATTCCGGTCATGGAACTGTATATTACATATACTGGTTTGAGAATTGGGGTTATTTTATCCTCAATGTCAGTCAGAGTTCATGTAACACCATATGATAAATTCCTAAAGGTCGGCCCATTAAGGGGGCTATGCCATAATTGATGTAAAAAATGAAAGTCAGACATCATATAGTACATGACAATCTCTTGCCAACAAAGCTATAACCAGCCCTGTACCTCTCATAAGACCAGAGATCCCCCCCATTCATTGTCTCAGTTGTTCTGCTAGATTCTCTTCAGACTGGAAGATGAGGGGATGTGTCCGTTTTCAGGTGATGTAACCTTTCTACTCTAGCTCCTTCCCTGTAACCGTCACAGCAAGATATGGCTGGTGATAGTTGAAGCTTTAAAGGGGTTGTCCAAGTGATTTTTTTGTTCTTTATATGTTTCTAACTTGTCAGGTATAACAACTTTCCCATATACTTTGTGTTTCTAAAGCTGCTGGTTTCTCAGAGTTGACTAAGGGTCACATGACCTGTGATGTCACCTTATCTCTCTGCTCTGTGATGTTTCGTTCACAAGCCTCAGAGTTCAGATAACAGTCTGTACACGAGACGTCACTGGCCACGCCCCCTTTCTTTGCCGGGCTCCTGATATCTGCTTTCTCGCTGGTTTCCTTCAGATAAAACATTAACTCCTTCAGCCAGAACACACTGAGGGCTCAAGGCTTTACAACAAACAGTAGCTACAGCAGTGAGAGGAGACAAATGCTGGGCACAAGAGCTGTAGAGGAATTGTATTGTACAAGAACAGGTAGGGAGAAATTCCTGTATGTATTAGCAGTGTCATTGTACAGCTGGGACTTGTAGTCCTACACATACAACATGCTGCTGAGTATTCCAGCAGGCAGACATGTCACTCAGCACTTGTATTCATTCCCTTTGCAGAGAGGGGGGGAGAAGGGGGAGGGGCTGAGATTGTTGTTATTGCATGTAAACAAAGACCAGAAGAGAACCAGGGAAATTAGGAAATATGGATTTTTTTTGCCTAAAACTTGCTGAACTTAGTTATATATTGCTGCCCATCAGATTTACAGTGCTATATATTTTTTGTCATAACTCGGACAACCCCTTTAAACTGAGTGTGTGTAACCACCTTGGTGAGGTGGACAAGAAATAAGAAAAAGAAACAGCAGGTGGTGCTATACAGATACATTTTATTGAATTGATCATACTAAATTTTTAATTACATGCAATTACAAAAGTATCCAGATTAAGGTTCTGATTTCAAAAATCTAAAACTTGTTTCATGGCACAACTCCTTTAACCCCTTGGCGACAATGGGCGTACCGGTACGTCCTGGGCACGAGGTACTTAGTGCAACAGGGCGTACCGGTACGCCCTGCATGTAAACCCCCCTGCTCAGTGCAGGGGGGGTTACATGCTGTAATGGGTGCTGTTTAAGACACCCAGCCACCCATAGTTAAGGCCTCGGGGGGTGCCGTGCACCCCCCATAAAGGCGATCGCTGTGAATGGCTGGTCTATTCAGACCAGCCATTCACAGCAGGCAAGGGGTACTCGGCGGGATAGCGCTATTCTAGCGAATCCCCGCCGAGTGTCAGTATTTAGGGGGAGGTCAGGGTGTCCCCCCGCCCCCTGATTGGCTGTGGGCAGATGGGTGGGCGGGCGGGGGGGAGATTTGCAATGTGCGGGCGGCTGCCGCAAGTGCCGCCCGCAATGATTTCTCAGGATGGCGAGCGTATGCAAGCAGAGTATCAGCATACAGCTGATACTCTGCTTGAAACTGCTGACATCGGTGCTAGCACCGATGTCAGCAGTTTAACCCCTTCCATGCCGCGGTCCGTAGGGACCGCTGTATGGAAGGGGTTAACAGGGAGGGAGCGCTCCCTTCCTCTCCCATCGGCGCTGCGGTGCGCTGGCAGCGCCGATGGTGTGGGCAGATGAGAGGGAGGAAGCTCCCTCTCCCTTCCATCGGGACGCTGCTCTGCTGTGGCAGCGTCCCGATGGTTACCATGGCAACCAGACGCTTTCGTCTGGCTTGCCATGGAAGCCTGTTCAAGCTCCTGCTAAAGGCAGGAGCTTGAACAGGCTATAAGAAAATACACTGCAGTACACTATACAGTGTACTGCAGTGTATTGTAAAATACCAGACCCACTGGTTCTTGAAGAACCAAGTGGATCTGAGTCAAGAAAGTGAAAAAAAAAAAAAGTTAAAAAAAAAGTTAAAAAAATTGATTAAAAATAAAAAAACACACAATACATAAACATGTTAGGTATCGCCACATCCGTAATAACCCGCTCTATAAAAATATTACATGAGATGGCCCCCCAGGCGAATGCTGTAAAAAAAAAATAAAAAAAACTATGCCAAAATAGCCATTTTTTTTCCCTCTTCCCTCACAAAAAGTGTAATAGCAGGCGATCAAAAAGGCGTATTTACCCCAAAATGGTATCAATTCAACCGTCATCTTGTCCCGCAAAAACTGTACCCTACCTGAGACAATCGCCTGAAAACTGAAAAAAATATGGCTCTCTGAAAATGGCAACACAAAAAAAAATATTTTATTCTGTTCAAAATGCATCTAATGTGTAAAACTTTCCAACAATAAAAAAGTTGGACATATTGGGTATCGCTGCGTCCGTAACAACCTGCTCTATAAAAATATTACATGAGATGGCCCCCCAGGCGAATTCTGTAAAAAAATTTAAAAAAAACTATGCCAAAATAGCCATTTTTTTCCCTCTTCCCTCACAAAAAGTGTAATAGTAGGCGATCAAAAAGACGTATTTACCCCAAAATGGTACCAATGAAAACCTCACCTCATCCTGCAAAAAATGAGCCCCCACATAAGACAATAACTCAAAAAAATAAAAATCAATGGCTCCCGCAAACCACTCCATCAAAATCTGTGTTGTAAAATCCATATGGCGCTCTTTCTGTTCTGAGTCCTGCCATGTGCCCCCACAGCAGTTTACCACAACATATGGGGTGTTGCCGTATTCAGGAGAAAATGGGTAACAAATTATGGGGGGGCTTTTCTCCTGTTACCCCTTATGCAAATAAAAAAAATTGGGGCTAAAGCAACATTTTATTGGAAGAAAAAAAATGTTCATTTTCACAGCCAAGTGTTTCCAAATTCCGTAAAATGCTTAGGGGGTCAAAGTGGTCAGTACCCCCCTTAATATATTCTTTGAAGGGTGTAGTTTCCAAAATGGGGTCACTTTATGAGGGTTTCCACTGTAGGGGTACGTCAGGGTCTCTCAATTACAAAATGGTGCCTAAAAACTATTCTAGCAAATTTTGCCTCCAAAATCCGTATGGCACTCCTTTCCTTCTGACCACTGCCACAAACCCATAGAGACGTTTACCACCACATATGGGGTATTTCTGTAAACTGCAGAATCAGAGGAATGTATATTGAGGTTTAGTTTGCTGTTAACCCTTGCTGTGTTGCAAGAAAAAAAATGTTAACATGAATAATCTACGAAAAAAGTGAAATTTTGAAATTTCACCTCCATTTTCCATTAATTCTTGTGGAACACCTCAAGGGTTAACAAAGTTTGTAACAGCAGTTTTTTTATAATTTGAGGGGTGTAGTTTCTAAAATGGGGTCATTTATGGTGGGTTTCATTATGTAAGCCCCTCAAAATCACTTTATATCTGCATTGGTGCTAAAAAAAAATGGTTTTGGAAAATTTGGTGAAAATTTGAAAAATGGCTTCTAAACTTCTAAGCCTCCTAACTTCCTAAAAAAGTAAAATGACGTTTACAAAATGATGCCAACATAAAGTAGACATATGGGGAATGTAAAATAATAACTATTTTTGGAGGTATTACGGTGTATTTTGAAAGTAGAGAAATTGAAATTTGGAAATTTGCAAATTTTTCAGAATTTTTGGTAAATATGGGATTTTTTCATAAATAAGGGTGAAATATATTGACTCAAATTTATGACTGTTATGAAGTACAATGTGTCACGAGAAAACAATCTCAGAATGGCCTGGATAAGTAAAAGCGTTCCAAAGTTATTACCACATAAAGTGACACATGTCAGAATTAAAAAATTTGGCCCAGACATTAAGGCCAAAATGGGCTCTGTCCTCAAGGGGTTAATGGTATTTTTTAGTTCTTGGATATTGATGGCCTATTAAAGGGGTTGTCTCACTTCAGCAAATAGCATTTATCATGTAAAGGAAGTTAATACAATGCACTTACTAATATATTGTTATTATCCATATTGCCTCCTTTTCTGGCTGGATTCATTTTTCCATCAAATTATACACTGCTCATTTCCATGGTTACGACCACCCTACAATCCAGCAGCGGTGGTTGTGCTTGCATACTATAGGAAAACATACTAGCCCATGTGGGTCCACAGAGTCCTGGCCACCGGGGAGGCTGACTCATTTTCTTATAGTGTGGAAACACAGTCACCACTGATGGGTTACAGGGTGATTGTAACCATGGAAATGAAAAGTGTAATGGAAAAATGAATCCAGCCAGCAACGGAAGCAGTATGGAAAATAACAATACATTAGTAAGTGGCTTGTATTAACTTCAGATTCGTGGGGGTCTGATACCGCAAACCCCCACCGAACATCTGTTTTGGGCAGCTGCTAGCATCAGAAACCAAACAGTGGACTAAGGCTCCCTCTACTGTGTAGTTCCCAGCAGCTTCCCGAAAAACAGCTGTAGTATGTCATCCAACTATACCTGGCCTGGCCAAACATGCATACCGTTATGTTCTAAATGGGGATAGTAATCCACTGCCGGATGCCTCTGGAGGTGGCTCATCTGTCTAGATAACAAAGGGATTGGGCTCTGAAATTCACCCTGGCCAAACCATCCTTCCTTGATATGACCTGACTGTCGAGAGTCCCCATACACTTAGTTTGCAGGTTCGGCTGACTTTGCTCCAATATTTATGGAGACCTTTGACTTCCTTTCGAGCCTATGATAGACAAGAGGAGGCTGAGCTGTAAAGACAGGGAGAGAGAAGTAGTGTGAACCAGTGAGAAGACATGAGTTGGGTTTCTGCCTTCCCTTAGAAACAGTAGTCAAGAACTGAAAAAAATAAATGGCAGGTAAGTAGCATCTAAAGCAGGGAACCACAACATTTTGTGGTTTTAGGACCAGATTAACAGATTAAATGAATTCCAAGGGGAAAGGGTTATTGCCATTTCAGACATTTATGGCATATCAAAAATATTGTGTATATGCCAAAAAAGGCTAATAAGTGATGGTTCCACTTTCAGAACTCCCACCTATCTGCAGAAAGTGGGCTCCCTTTCACCCATTCATACTTTAAAAATGAAGAGACCATGCATTTCTATACATGCAGGAAGGATTTTACACAATTGTTTTACACAAGCAGGCAGGCTTTTACATGCATACTTCAATACATGCAGGGAGACTTTTACATACATCCTTTTACAGAAGCAGGCAGGCTTTTACACACACATTGTACTTTTACATATGCAGACACTCTTACACACACACACACACACACACACACACACACACACTTTGATATATACAAACACTGTTTTACACACATCTACTGTTACATATATCAGCACGGTCTTACACACTTATACACCTTTACATATTTAGGCACTGTTTTGCACACACACACACTTTCACACTTTGACATATACAGGCACTGTTGTATACTACACTACACATATATCTCTTACCTACTTCATATGGTGGCTCTCTGACAGGTGTATGTCTGGCTAGCTGCACCTTCCAGCTGTGGCTCCAGGTCCTGTACCAGGCCCTGCCTCCTAATAGCAGCGGGTTCTATAGTGATACAGACAGTTCCTTCTTTCCTGAATAAGAATGCTGATTCATAGCAGGAGAACCTGACAATACGTTTGACAGACATGTGTTCCTCCAGCCAGCACTGCTGGTTAGTAAAGTTGTGCCTATATAGTCTGATTTTCCCAAAAATCGGAACAGGCTCTCCTCTTTTGAATCAGCACTCCTATTCACTAAGTAAGAACTGCCTCTAACAACTGCTTGAGACAGCATGGTAGGGCAGTCCGCTTCCATGCTCGGGAGGGTCCCTTTATGACAGGAGATGGGCCACATTATGCTGATCTTACTATCACTCTGCGAAGTTTTTTGATTTGTGGGTCCACCGGGGAATTCAGCTCCTCCCTAGTGGGCCACTCCAATGTTGTGTCCCACACAGTGAGCCATTAATACTTCCTACTCCCACACTGTGTGCCTCTCCTCTTATTGGTGACATATGAGCAGCCACAAGACAGTGTCAGTGATCAGATAGTTAGGAGCCACACAGAATTAAAGGCAGCATTTGGATGTCAGGCAGCAGATTATGCACCGATACGATCATACGATCAGGCATATATTTACACTACAATTTGTGCCATTTTCTGTGACATGAATAGTAATAAATCTGCTGGAAACTTGTTGACCCCCACCTCCCTCAGCTCTCTTCACACATTGCAAATGTGGAATGGGGAAAAAAATTACAAATTGTAATGCAAATATAGGGGGACTGGGCACCAAAATGAGTGACCTGTTTAAGGCAAAATGCTGGCACAGAGCATAGCGTTAAAGTGTTTGAAAATCACAGTGAAAAAAATCACCAACAGGTCTGTAAGCCGGCATGAATTTATTTCTCCACAGATTTCAGCTGGCCATAGAATTAAAATGAAAAAAAAAAGTTCTATCAATGTTCTGAGAAATTTTTTAGCGTTCAGTACGAATGTTTTAGTGGCATAGATATCATGACATTTGTTAATTTACTGTCAGACTGGGGTGCCTGAGGCCCACCAGTAAAATTCATGCCCACTGTACAGCTACCTGGAAATACTACCTGCTCACACACAGCGATAGGCAGCAACAAGATCCTAAAGAAGATTGATTGTGGGGGTCCCTGCAGTGACTTTGATAAGATCCCCAGGGAAAGAGGATAGTTGCTGGCCGGCCTCTGTACGTTGACATCTTCTCAGCCACTCAAAGCATTAATAGTAAACCGGGTAGTTTGTTCAGTAATCGCACAGTTTTTTATATGAACATAGGCTGGTTGAAATGCTGTACACTGAATATATGTATATAGTGCAATAAGTCTACTGTGCCATGTGCTACTTGCCCAGGGGGTGGGGGACTCAGGGCCCACCGGGGGATTCACCTGTAGGCCAGTCAGAGCCTGGCTGCAACTTTTACCCCACATTTTTCGCAGGGGGAGAGTGGCTGGGGATATCCAATAACAGACCTGCTCTCCTTCCGTCTCTACAATTGGTCAACTGACCCAAGGAGAGCAGGTCATGGCTGCGGCCTGTGATTGCCGGTGGCGGTCACTTGTCCCCCTTTTAATGGATGTTGTTTTCAGTGCTGCAGTGAGAGGAAGAGCCGGCCCAGAAGCAACAGAAACCGAACCCAAAGGTGGGGACCCGATAAGTATGATCACCACTGTGGGTTGGACACTCTGGGAGGACCCCTTTAAAAGTGGGTTCACACATAGATTTGGTTTTTAGGTGCTGTTTTTTTTTTTTCTTCTTTTTGACATAAGTGGCTTCGAAGAGAATGAGGAATATAAATCAAGAAAAACCTTCTGGCTTTGGCCAAAAAAATTAAAAATTAAAAACTGTCACAAAAAGCTATGTGATACCACCCTGACTGTTTTTAGTTAATGTGCCCCAATATTTATAAGGGACCATAAATAGATAGCTTGTTGCAGAATTGACATTTTCCATCTATGAAACTATAACTACCAGTATATTCTGACAGCTGGCAGGGGTCAAAGAAGACTGGGAGTAGTAGTTTCCAAACAGCAGTGAAGTCACTGATATAGAGATTTTATGCCATATATCCTAAATAAATGTTTGCAGGTATTATGTACAAAGTACAGAGCAGATAACAGGAGCAGCTAACATAAGCTGATGACTACCCATATGTAGCTGTCTGGGACCAGCACTTTGTATTGCAGGATGTATAAGAGGCTGGGCAGTGTAAGTCCCTGGGTCACAAAGAAGATGACCCACTTCTTAATGAACACATGATGAAGCAGGAATAAATAGTGTTTTCTTTTCACAGTAAATGAGATATGCAATGTGCTAGTCATTTCTAAAACGATTTCCCCATTAAGATGGATCATTTGGAATATGTGCTTGGACTATATATCTGGATCTTATGGCTTGCATGCACAGTGGATGTGCGCTTCATTAGTGAATGAGCTTTCCCAGCCTGTCCACTGCTTCTGCATAATGCAGATGATAAATACATTTACAAAATACCCTCTAGTGCAAGAAGGGCAGTAATAAATGGGAACGCTGAGATGGCTTGACAGTTCCTAGCCAAACTCTCATCTGTAGATATCTTTTTGGTAAGGACCATTAATTTTTAATCTATCAGTCTTCACAGTGCGCTGACATTCAGTTACAAAAGCCCGTCAGATTGGAGGAAGCTAGCCGCGGCATCTGCATTAGTAGTAATATCTGGGCCACACTAGAATTAGCCTTAATTTATGGAGCTGTTTCAGAGCCATTATTTTTTATACTTATTAAAGGTCGCTGCTGAAATTAAGGTTTAGATGGAACAAAAATAACCGTAAAGGCAAAGAGATGGACAGCAGCCGAAGTATAACGTAATAACATATTAATGAGCAGTGTAATCTGCTGATTGTCTTTATGAGAGAGATTATTTCATGACAAATCACCTTTCTTCCTTATATTAGAACACTGGGGCGGTCTACAGTTGCCGGAGATGAATCTTGTGTGAATTGTTGTTCTGCATAAAAACTGAAATTTATAGTTAGAGTAATAATGAATATTATGGTTGACTGTAATCATTCACTGGGTATTCTGGTTTCAACATATAAAAGTTATTCAGCAGAATAACTTTGCAATGTATTATCTGTATTAAAGACTGCACCACCCAAAACATAACCATTGCCTTCTTGTAAAAATCTTCTAATCCTGAGAAATGCTTCTTTTTAGTTTTATGCAGATGTTTTTGGTGCACCATCTATAGGGCTGGTCTGTTGGTGCACCATCGCTCTGCCAGTAACGCCTCCCAGCACCTCCCCCTCTTGTTTGGTTGCAGCCCCTGAGAGTTCACAGCCAGTAGTGATGACATCACAGTGCACCAAAAACCTTATTTGCAGAGGATGGGACTGGTGGTGGCCCTGATGAAGTGTTGTGTCACAGTGTATTCCCTCAGGCCATTGCTCCCGGTGCAGTGGAATGTAGTATTGGAAAATGAGGTCAGCATAAGGGCTTATGCACACGAACATATTTTCTTTTCGTGTCTGTTCTGTTTTTTTTTTGCGGACCGTATGCGGAGCCATTCATTTCAATGGGTCCACAAAACGGAAGGTACTCCCTGTGCATTCCGTTTCTGTATGTCCGCACGTCCTATTATTGTCCGCATTACGGACAGGGATAGTACTGTTCTATTAGGGGCCAGCTGTTCCGTTCCACAAAATACGGAATACACATTAAATACAATGTAGAACTTCAAATACATTCAGTAGCAGCAGATTTTAAGTACATATGAAGGCAGGTTGGATGGCTGCAGTTTAGCATTGGTGTTGTACCGGCCTAGTACCAGTCTGGATGATGAGTATCGTAGCTGCAGCACCTAACAGCAGTTTCTTTAAATGCTAGTTGTAGCTGTTCACTCAGCTGTTCTCAAGGATTTACTTGAGGCACAATCAAGTTGATCTCTATTTGAAGAATCCTTTTCAGGAGCAGGAGCTCAGTAGTGTGCTTCCTCTCTATTAACTGTCTGGACTGGAACTTCCCCTCCTAGCAGGAAGCAGGACCAACCCCCTTCTACCAAGAGGGGAGGAACAGGGTGGTTAGACCTGTTTCTGTCAACCTTTGTCAACCATTCCTTACTGGTAACAATGGCCATAACATATATAATACATAACAATATATAACAATACAAACTGTATACAATTGTAGTACCTCCAGGTCTGGGGTACTACCAGGGCCGATTCTAGCTTTTCTGCTGCCTGAGGCAAAAATTTAAATGGCGCCCCCCTCCCATTAAAAAAAATAGAATGAAAGCCAAGTAGCCACCAAACTCCAAGACTGTCCTGCCAGATCTGGGGCGGTACGAGTACAGATAATATTATTGATATCACCTGCAGTCCTATGTAACACCACAGATAACTCTAGTGCTGATAATGTGGTAGTGTTACTTGCAGTCCTATGTACAACCACAGATAACACTAGTGTAGATCATGTGGTAGTTTTACCTGCAGTCCTATCTAACACCACAGATAACACTAGTGTAGATCATGTGGTAGTGTTACCTGCAGTCCTATGTAACACCACAGATAACACTAGTGCTGATAATGTGGTAGTGTTACCTGCAGTCCTATGTAAAACCACAGATAACACTAGTGTAGATCATGTGATAGTGTTACCTGCATCCTTAGTGTGCCTCCCTGTGCCTCTCACATGGACTCCATGTTGGTGGTGCTGCTTCCTCTTCCGTCTTCTTCTTGCCCTCACAGAACATCCTGATGCAGCTGCATCAAGACAAAGGAACACTGTGGGCATGGTGATGGTGACAAACACACAGGGACACACACAGAGGGACAGACATATCTGTGCCCCTTTCACAGTGGAAATACCCTCTTTGTGCCCCTCTGTGGCCCCTTAACAGTAGTAATGCCCACTCTGTGCCCCAACAATAGTTATGCCTTCTTTGTGCCCCCTTCACAGTAGTAATGCCCATTGTGCCCTCTTCATAGTGATAATGCCTATTGTGTCTCCTTCACAGTAGTAAAGCCCTCTGTGCCCGCTTTATAGTAGCAATGCCCTGTGTGCCCCCTTTATAGTAGTAATGCCCTCTGTGCCCCTTTATAGTAGTAATCGACTTTGTGCTCCTTTATAGTAGTAATGCCCTTTGTACCCCTTTATGGTAGTAATCCCCTCTGTGCCCCTTTATGGTAGTAATGCCCTCTGTGCCCCCTTTGTAGTAGTAATGTCCTTTATGCCCCCTTTGTAGTAGTAATGCCCACTGTGCCCCCATTATAGTAGTTATGCCCACTGTTCTCCTTTGTAATAGTAATGCCCACTGTGCCCCCCTTATGGTAATAATGCCCACTGTGCCCCCTTTATAATAGTAATGCCCTCTGTGCCCTCCTTTGTAGTAGTAATGCCCACTGTGCCCCCTTTGTAATAGTAATGCCCACTGTGCCCCCTTTTTAGTATTCATGCCCTCTCCTCTGGTGCCCCCTTTGTAGAAGACATGCCACCTGTGCCCTCTCTGTGTTAAAAAAACAAAAAACAAAACAAAACACAGTACCTACTCACCTTGTCCCGCTCCTGAAGTCCTCTCTTCCTTGCAGACACAGATCTCTCTGCAGTACTGTGTGGGCGGCGCTTATGCAGATTTTCAGGCTGCAGGCTCCGCCCACACACGCCGGCAGCGCGATCCCTGCGTGGAGGCTGAATTGTGGAGCATGAAGTATCTCTGCTTCACCATTCAGAGGGCCGCTAGCCTGAAGGGGAGGAGCGCAGGGAGCTGAGAGGTAAGTGACAGGCCCGCAGATCCCTGCGCTCCGGGAGGGAGGGGGACGGGCTGAATGCCTAGCCTAAAGGGAACACAGACAGCATCCACCAGTAGTGTTTAACTGCTGTGTGGATGCCGCCCCCTCAAAAATACAGAAAACTTCCGCCTGAGGCGAGATCCTCATCTCGCCTCATGGCAGAAGCAGCCCTGGGTACTACATATCTTTTTTTTTTTTTCGGAGCACCTACCCTACATGGCAGTATGCTTACTTGAAACTGATTTTTGAGGTGACAGACTCTGTTTAATTACCTTTGTCTTTCAAAATCTCTGCTTGCAGTCATTCAGTTGAAGCGTTATTGTTTACTGCAAGGGGATAGAAATCCATTAAAAATGCAAACAACAAGCCTGGAAATAGTTCAATTAGAAATCAAAAAACAAGCCTGGAATTCTTCTTGTATAAAGCATATCAGCAGATCAAAGACATCTAGAGATGAGCGAGCACTAAAATGCTCGGGTGCTCGTTATTCGAGTCGAACTTTTCCCGATGCTCGGGTGCTCGTTTCGAATAACGAACCCCATCAAAGTCAATGGGAGACTCGAGCATTTTTTGCAGGGGACCGGGGCTCTGCCTAGGGAAGGCTGGGTGAAAACCTGGAAACCTCAGAAAATGATGGAAACACCACGGAAATGGACAGGAAACAGCAGCGGCAGCATGTAGGGATGCCTCTGAGGCTCCCTATTTGCACAATTTTTTCTAAATCTGGCCAATAGTCTGGGGATGACCCCAAGGCAATTTTCAGGGACACGGTAATGGTGACCCACTTAAAAATGCTGCCTGACAACCTGGCGGTGAACCCCTGATTGTCTGTCTTTCAATGAGATTGCAGTGTAAAGCATGGAGGTGAGCCTCAGTAATAAGATTGCAGTGTAAAGCATGGTGGTGAGCCTCAGTATGACTTTTTAGATGGAGATTGCATGTGGTCACGTACTCCCTGGAACCCCATAGTCACCCGTTCTCTGATGTGCTACCCCAGAACA
Organism: Rhinella marina; assembly: GCA_900303285.1. Lineage (NCBI taxonomy): Eukaryota > Metazoa > Chordata > Amphibia > Anura > Bufonidae > Rhinella > Rhinella marina. The sequence continues at coordinate 1,588 of ONZH01014117.1, read as the reverse complement.
TTCTCTGCCCCAATTCGCAAGACCATTTGCAGTCTCCGTGTGCTGACAGTGGGAATTTACCAGTGTTGTCTGAGGAGGTGGTGGACAATGGCGAGACACAGGTGTCGGCAGGGACTGGCTGGCCATCTTTAGCCTAGGGGGCAAGCACGCAGCAGTGGCCCATGAGTAGCGGCCCATCCTAAACCTATTTTCCTCTCCCAGCATACCAGCACGCTCCATATCACTATATACAAGAAGATGTATAACTTATACCAGCTGTACATATATAATTATATACAGGAGATACCCAGGTTATACCAGCATGCTCCATATCACTATATACAAGAAGATGTATAACTTATACCAGCTGTACATATATAATTATATACAGGAGATACCCAGGTTATACCAGCATGCTCCATATCACTGTATACAAGAAGATGTATAACTTATACCAGCTGTACATATATAATTATATACAGAAGATACCCAGGTTATACCAGCATGGTCCATATCACTATGTACAAGAAGATGTATAACTTATACCAGCTGTACATATATAATTATATACAGAAGATACCCAGGTTATACCAGCATGCTCCATATCACTATATACAAGAAGATGTATAACTTATACCAGCTGTACATATATAATTATATACAGGAGATACCCAGGTTATACCAGCATGCTCCATATCACTATATACAAGAAGATGTATAACTTATACCAGCTGTACATATATAATTATATACAGGAGATACCCAGGTTATACCAGCATGCTCCATATCACTATATACAAGAAGATGTATAATTAATACCAGTTGTACATATATAATTACATATAGAGGTGCCCATGTCTACACTACAGCATGGTCTATTCGGAGCGCTGCTCTTGGACTGTTGTGGGTTTATAAACCCCTGGCTTGCACTGACTAGCCTAAAGTTACATGCACACAACAGTTAAAAACAGCCGTGTGAGGAACATTTTTTTTAATGTCTGTCACACATCCGTTTTAAGAACAATTGTAGTCTATAGGGTCATTCATGAAAAAATTGAACATGTTCTTTCCTATCCATTTTCACTGACCAACAACCCCCATACAATTGAAGAGACAGTTTTTAGAGTCTATTTCTCAGAAAGGCATCATTGAAAAATCATCCTTTAACCCTTTCGCTACCAGCGCCATACATGTACGGCGCTGGAGAGATGCAGGGACATGACGCCTGCTCCCACGTGCAGCGGGGCGTCATGGCCGGCAAGTCTCTGCTGTTGTAAACAGCAGATACCTGCAGCTACCCCACCGCAACCGCAATAATGCGATCGCGGTAAATAAAGGCATTAGATGCCGTGATCGATGTAATTGTACTGACACAGAGAACAAAGGGCATGGGTCAGTTTTTGCCGCAAACGGAACGCTGTGGGAACAAAACCCATAAAACTGTGGAGGAACTGCATTTTTTTCCAATTCCCCCTATTTGGAATTTTTTTACCGCTTCCCCACTACATTTTATGCCATAATTAATGGCGGCATTAGAAAGTACAAGTTGTCCCGCAAAAAATAAGCCCTCATACAGCTATGTGAACAAAAATATAAGAAAGTTAGGGTT